>JASDQU010684570.1:14070-30358 GCA_032191745.1 Picea mariana
ATATTATATTAGTAATGTTATTTTATTTATGTCGTCTTTAGGCCATTAGTTGTAATTATACCTCCTAGTCTCCTATATATACCAAGGAGACATTTTCATTTTGAATCATCTTGTACTTGAATATTTAAGTGGAGTAAAAGGAGGTTGCCCACTTGAAGAGGATTATTATCTGAAATTAACTCTTTTTCAAGGCGTTGAGTACTTTTTCTGAGGTTTTTCTATGCTATATTGATATTTGGTTCTTAACATTGACCTGGAGGATGGGATGTGTCATATGCACTTTGATGGCTCATGATCCAAAGAAGGTAATGGAGATGGCATTATCTTGTACTCACCTGTAGGTAAAATTCACAACTTTTCCTATAGGTTAGAGTTTGCTTGCACAAACAACGTCACTGAATTTGAAGGATTACTGCTAGGCATTGAAAATGCCTATAATTTAGGTTGTGATCACCTTACAGTTTTTGGGGACTCTGAACTTGTTGTGAAACTTGTACGCAAAATATATTCTCCTAGCAACAAGTTGATGAAATGCTACACCCAAGTTGTTTGGGCGTTGATCTTGAACTTATTATCATTTAAAATCACTCATGTTAAAAGGGAACTAAATTCAATGGCTGATAGGTTAGTTGTTTTTGCATCCTCTCCTACTCGGAAACTTCTGCCACAAAGACTTGATTGTACTTTTCAATCCTTATATCTTCCTCATATCCCTGACAATGTAGAGTCATGGCAGGTCTTCCCTAGTGATGAAAGCACTTGTGCTTTCATACAAAATGAACCATATAATCCCAAAGAGATTATATCCATGGAAAACAACAAAATTCTGAAGGGCTTGACTCCTCTAGAAAGCTCATTGTCATCGAGTGATGTAGCCAAAAAAGAAACTCATAAATAAGAGGAGTCAAAAAGGAAAGTGGGTGAAACCATTTCCTTGAACATTGGAACACCTGATTCCCCAAAGAATGTTAAGATAGGTGCCCAATGTACTGATGAAGAAAAGTTGAAATTCATTGATTTACTTCGTGAATTTCAAGATGTTTTTGCTTGGTCTTATGAGGATCTTCGTGGTTTTGATCCTTCTCTTATACAACATGCCATTCCTATCAAGGAAGGTATAAAACCAGTTAGGAAAAAAAAAGACTCATTAACCCCGCACTTGAAGCTACTATCAGGAAGGAGTTGGAAAAACTCTTGAAAGCTGGGATAATTTTCCATGTTAAGCATTCTGAGTGGGTTTCCAATTTGGTTCACGTTCAGAAAACAACTAGTTAGATCCGATTGTATGTTGATTTCTATGCATTGAATAGAGTGAGTGTGAAAGATGATTTTCCTCTCCCTAATATGGAAATTATTTTGCAGCAAGTTGCAAGGTCACAAATGATGTCCTTACTTGATGGTTTTTCTAGTTATAATTAGATCAAGGTAAAAAGGACTGACAAGTACAAAACCACTTTCACTACACGTTGGGGCACATTTGCTTATGAACACATGCCTTTTGGATTATCTAATGCAGGTGCTACTTTCCAAAGAGCTATGCAGATAGATTTTGACGATCTAATCGGTAAGATTATTCATATTTATCTTGATGACTTAATTGTATATTCAAAAAATTGATTGGATCATTTTGGTCATCATAGAAAGGTTCTCATGCGATGCAGAAAGTTCAGCATTTCTTTAAACCCTTCTAAGACTATTTTCGGTGTTACCAAGGGAAAGATCCTTGGGCATATTGTTTCAAATTCAGGAATAAGCATAGATCTTGAAAGGATCGTTTCTATTTTGAACCTTCCTGCTCCCACTTCTAAAAAGGAGGTTCAAGCATTTATGGGCATTATCAACTTTGTCTGTAGATTTCTTCCTGATTTTGCTGTAATGGTCAAACCAATTCACAATATTCTCAAGCAAGATCACTCCTTTTCTTGGACTCATGACGTCGAAAATGATTTTGTAAGGATTAAGAAAAAAAATTAGTTTTGCACCGGTTTTGGTGAAGCCGGATTTTGAGAAAGATTTTATTATATACACTAATGCCACGGAGGAAGCAATTTATCCTATTCTTGTACAATGTGATGACCAGAATAATGAAAAACCAGTAGTTTGCATGAGTCAAATCTTATCAAATGACGAATTCAAGTATTCTTATATCAAAAAACATGCTTTCGCTCTTGTTAAAGTTGTGGAGAAATTTTGCCACTTTATCCTAGGCAAGCACACACTGGTAAAAGTCCTTTTTCCTACTGTCAAGTTTTTTCTTTCACGGACTTATCTTTCAGGGAAGCTTGCACATTGGCTTGCCAAGATTCAGGAGCATAATTTATCCATCATGACTTTGAAAACCATTAAGGGACGAGACTTAGCCCTTCACTTGGCTCAACGTGCTGAAGAAAGTGAAGAAATTGACAAACAGGATAATCCTCTTTCAGCACTATTTTACATTGATAGTCAAATCCTTCYTATAGCTAAACATCCCTGGTACAAAAATCTGGTGTATTACTTGCAAAATCAGAGATGTCCAGATAGCCTAGATACTCATCAAAGAAGAAGGCTCCATCTTGAATCTTCCATATACGTTATTTTAGGAGACTTCTTGTTCAGGAGATCTGTCGATGGTATATTACTTCGATGTATAAATAATGAGGAAGCACAAAAACTGTTACAAGAAACACATGGATCTTCAGATTCTGTTATTCATGTGGGTGGCCACTTTTCTGCTAAAACTATTGCTTTTAAAATCATCAGAAAAGGATATTATTGGCCTTCAATTTTTCGAAATTCTTATAACTTTTCAAGATCTTGTGACAAGTGTCAAAAATTCGCTGGGAAAGAACGTCTTTCTACCATGCCTTTGCAACATGTACTCCCTGATTTTCCTTTTTCAAAATGGGGTATGGACTTTATCGGTCCTATTAATCCTCCATCTTCAGCAGGGAAAGTTTTTATCTTGACAGCCACATATTATTTTACGAAATGGACTGAAGTTGTCCCACTTAAACACTCGCAGGATGAACATGTTATTTCTTTCCTTGAAACTAATATTTTCTCCAGATTTAGCATTCCTTTAGAAATTATTACAGACAACAGCCCCGCTTTTATTTCTGCTAAGCTAACTCAATTTCTAGCTAAGCTGGGAGTCAAACATTTTACCTCAGCAGCTTATTACCCTCAAGGAAATGGGCAAGTCAAGTCTACTAATAAAAATCTGGTAAGAATTATCAAGAGGCTCATTGAAGATAAGCCTCTTCAATGGCACACCCTCCTCACTTACGCACTTTGGGTAGATCAAACTACTACAAAGGTAAGCACAGGTTGAACTCCCTTTCAGCTTGTTTATGGTCAAGAAGTTATTTTTCCTACCAAGCTAGAACTTTCTTCTCTACGGCTGATGCTATAGATTGAAGAATTAAATTCTTCTAATATCCCTCAAAGGATAAATGCAATGTTAGATTTAGAGGAACAAAGGACGTTTTCCTTGGAGAACATAAAGAGAAGACATCAAACCGTAAAGAAATATTTCAATAAAATCACAAAAGCTGTCAGATTTAAAGTAAATAAGAAATTCTTTCTTTGGGATTCATCTCAGCTGATAGAGGAAGACATTCAAATTTTCAAAAGTTATGGTTGGGTCCTTTTAAAATCGATTTTGTCCTGGGCACAAATACTTATCTTCTAAAGGACTTGGAAGAGAGATTATTTTCCTATAGCACCAAAAGTTCCCACTTAAAACACTATGTGGAACCAGTTTGAAAATTAAACGTTGTATAAATGTAACTTCTGTATTATATTTTTTTGTTTTACTGCTTTGATTTTTCTTTGTTGTCTTTATTTTGTTGTTGTTTCATTTCTGATGTTTTTTAATTTCTTTCCTTTTCAAAAATAAACTCTAGATCAATTTTGACATAGCGATGATATTCTACAAGTATTGTTAATATATAACAATCAGGTTGCATAGTTGTCATGATGTCCCCCTTGAAGACATCACTGAAATTTATCTCTACTTCCAGTATTGCTGGTAGATAGATAACTAGATTTTCATCCCTACTTTTTGTCTTCCCTTTCTTCCCTCCACCCTAAGATTCAAAAAGACAACACCATAATTTTTTCTCCTTTAAGCAATAAAAGTTGTCACTATGACCAATCAAATGTTATGCATACAGGAATAAACACCTCATACAGAACACTTTCCATGTGTTATTCCCAAAGTCTCAGTTCATGTTTTCCCTTAAACCACCTCACTTCCCCCTATTGTATAATCATTCTGGTAAATATTTCTTTGATCTACGATTAACCTAGTATGCAAAACTGGATATTCTAAGTTCTTAATCTGTTGAAAACAAATTTCCCTGTGGAGTCACTAGTTTGTTGACGCTTAAAAGCACAACGATGAATACTGTGCTTGCAAATGATTTCCAAGATTTATTATTATCTATATTAATAATAAACTAGTAGGTGGGACCCCCTTGTTAGACTTATGGCACTATGGTGGATATGTTGTGCTTATATTTTGTTGCCTATGTGATGGTACCAGCATAGTCTTCTACAGTTTCAAATCATTGTTTAAAATGTTGTGGTAACATGTGGTGGTTGGGTATTAAAATACGATACTAAATGGATTTGATGATCTCTCACAGAATATGTTAAGGTTGCCCTGTGGATGAAAGAATTGTTATTCAGTTTTGGTTTTGATATTTCATTAAACATGGCATTAAATGGCTCAAATGATCTTGATAGAGGATAATAATGGATCTCTTTTGAATAAAAGAACTATACTCAAGCTCTAATGTTATGTATTATTATGACAAAGGATGGGTGCTCTTGACCCTTTCTACTATGGTTATGCGCCTTGTTTGAATTTCATATATGGTTGCACATTTGGTTATGTTCCTATCACATTGTTATTTTGAAGAAGTTTGACATTACCAAGGGGTGAAACACTTTGCAAAAATGATATGGCAATGGATATTTGGTTGATTAATTGTTTAGTGCTATGGTGAGTTGGCTTGGCTTGTACTTTGAATTGAATGAAGTTGGAAGGGAGAAGTGGTGTGCATTTATTGCACGTCACTCAAACTCCCCTTAAGCATGTTACCCTAGTCATTCTTGAATTTTGGTTTTGGCTCTAGTAGTTGTTGTTGCTCCACCTTGTTCAGTCGTGGAGGAAATATATAGTCTTGTATGTCCCTCGTGCAATATTTTCCAGGTTTGGATTTCTTACTCTTTCATCCATGATAGTTACTCTGCCCTTTCAATCAACTTTTGGCTCTGGATTGCTTGTGGTCTATGTGATTCTTAATCTGTTATGAGATTATTGGTGTTTGCGTCCTTGGTTTCGTATGGTGGTTGTTCTAGACAGTTAGAATTTAAAAATAAAAAATAAATAAATAGTTACGCTCTCCTTGCTATGTGTAATCCTTGCATGGAATTGTTGAATAAAATTTACAGTGGAGCCTGCTCGGTTATGGTTTAGGTTTTGGTCGGGCCTCTCTGTGGAAATTCGTTATTATGGTGCCAAAGCTCTGAGCTTTACGAGTACCCGACCTATGGATTGTCATAAAAGGTCTCCGTGTTTAAGTTTTCCCACTCCATGTTCTTTTCTTTGACTAGTGTACACATGTTGTTTTCTGACCCTGTGGGTTGCAGTGTGAACTGATCAAAGATTAAAATATTTGTGCCTTGTCTTGGAAAAACCCTGAGCTATTAGCTGGTTGTTTATGACCTCACTGTTGCCTAGAAAACATTGCATAGTCTAAAATTAACGCTTCCCAGAAGTTAATGGAGGCATTATGCATGTTTTTGATCGGACACGAGTTGTGCTTGAATGCTCATTTTACAGTGTTGATTAAGTATTGGATTGATCATTGTGGCTCAAAGCATATTGTGTTTTCTTGTAGCGATTGTAATGCTATTCGTTATGACTGTCATATAGTGATAATGTGGATACAATGGCTACTGTGAAAAAATAACTCTGAGCATATGGATTTTTGTGTAAATAATTTGGAAGCCAGCAAGAAAATTTATCAAGGAAAGTAACAGTTTGAATTATTGTTTTGAAAAGGAACACTGTTAAAACTTTGAAGGTCTGAACAGAGATATGTTTTGATTTATTTTCAATTGAACAATATCCGTATTATTTCCCTGTCATGCTATCACTTTTCGCTCATTACATTCCCCTCATAATCCCAATTTCATTTATGGCATCCTTATTCTGTGAAATAAATTAAAAGGGAAAAGTCTGTGTAAAAGAGACAAAGGGATAACACGACAAGGATTGGTGACTAATATTTTGGTATTTTATTACACAGATAAATTGTTTAATTAATTGTTGAACAGTATTCATGTATTAATCCCCTATAAGTGTACCACTTTTCACTAATTACACTCCTTCCATATGTCCCATGAACCCTATCACTCCCTGTTCACTTGGCGATTACTAAATGGTTTGTTATGGATGGACTTGCATGTATCTCGTGTTAATTTTTGAGCCAATTTTTTATTCATGTAAGAAGAGTGCCATGTATGGTTTATTAAGAGCTTCATTATTGATGAACTGTTTCTACAGAATGAGTTTCTTCAGTAGAGGCAGCCATGGAAGAAATAACAAAGGCAAGTGAAATAGGAACCGATGTCCTAGAAGGCCTAGATTTTCCATCCATTTTGATGTTGATCCCCAACAATTAAACCAGTTGTTCCAAAATGAGTTCTTTAACTGGATTGTTCATGGAATAGTACACCCTCGACTAGAGAGACCCCTTTCCAGCCTCAAAACATCCATGGCATTCTCATTCCTCCACATGTGTCCTTGCAACCAGAAGTCCCTGCAAATGACGGATGGCAAGAGATTGTCAACCCGACTATCTCTCACCATCATGGCTAGCCCAATATGTCATTGCCTCTTCCACAACCTGTCAATCCTAATGTCCAGATTGCCCGTGTTGATTCGCCTGTTCAATATCCACATGCTAGTAAAAGACTAAAAACTAGTATTCCCCAACCTATACAAGACAAAGAAAAAGTAGTTGCCTCCCCTTCTTCTCCCTCTGATGATTCCTCAAAATCTGTGTCTTCCTGCATGCATTTAAAGGATGATTGTTCCCATGTTATCAGTAAAATACAGCCTCAAGGTTCTAATCAACCACGGGCTACTTCCAGAAAATCAAAGGGGGACAACAATGAAAAAAGAAAAATTGCCTCCCAAAGTGGCAACTATGGTTTTTAGATTATCTGTTTTTATGATTTTAGTTGATGAAGACAATGCTAGTGGTTTTCAGAATGTTTGGACAACAAGCTCTGTTTTGGTGTTTTGTGGATAATGTCTATAATGTGGATATTTATATATTTTTTTGGATATGATATAAATTATTTCTGATATTTAAATATTCAGTTTGGAAGATATTTAAGGGAGCTACAAGGGTGGTGTTGCTCCAGATTTTATACTTAAGGCTTTAAAGTATAAGGTCTAGGCATCCAAAGTAAAGAGGGTTTTTTGATATAAAGAAAAGGAAAACAATTCTTCAGGACAAGAAGCTATAGTTGATTTCTGAGTTATCTTTGTCTAGATTCCAATTGTTCCTGGATGCTTATGTTATGTTCAATAGTCGCCCATGAGCGTTCAAGTTCAACCCGGGTGGTGGCGGTTTTTAGGATAGTATTAAAAAGGGTTAAAGCGATACGGGTTTGATCTGTGAGGCTAGGTTCAATGTTGGGTTGTCTTGCAACAGGTAGATTCATGGAGAACAAGAAGTCTGAAAGATTTGTTGTTTTTAAGTTTACACTTTACTACCGAAATATTAGAGAAAAGTTCTTTAAATCAAATCAATATTATAACAACTCAGAGGTTGTTTCTCACATCTGAGTTAAATTTTAAAAAATCGAATGAATTGAAAGAAAAACATAAAGCTATTAATCAAAGCAAGGCATCAATTGCTGAAGAATATTACTTTGTAACAGAAGAAGAAAGTGAGTGATGTAACCTTCAATGAAGTATAAAATATAGCATCCAATTAACATACAGGTCTTGTATTAACTAATAGTGAATACAGAGGAAAATCGGTTGGTATTAGATTACTAAATGAAAAATATCCACAGTAGATGTTGTACTAAATTGTGAATTGCATTCATCAAAGAAAGATATATGAAAGTATGCTGGAATATGAAAAAACAAAGAACACATAACTCAGAATAGACGAGATGTAGAATCTCTGGCCTACATTTGTATTAATTCTCAATAAAGAGAGTCTTCTCCTTTACAATCGGCAAAAAGCAACCTTTGGGGCATTCTAAAAATATATATTTATACAAGATTTAGGCGTTTACGATTCTATCATTCTAAGAAAGTGGATTACATAATGAGAAGGTGAAACGATTCACTTCGTTATCCCTTGTCGTCTCTTATGTTGGCAGGACGTTGGCCTTTCTTTGTCTCCTAGCTCCAACATTTGGCAATATGTGCAACTATATTATTTGCTTTCAGAAGTATTTCCTTTCCCCTGTTTAATACATTCAAGACACCTTTCTACCAACTGGCCTATCGACTTGGAAGGCTCTGTTTGGTCATTTGCTTCAAATATGTAACATTTCCTTTCCAGTTGTGGCACTCTTTACCCTACTTGTCTATCTTCCATGATGATAGACAGTAGTTGTAGATTTGGATTTATTAACCATTTGTCTACCTGAGCAATGTCGATCTGGCTTATCTGAGAGAGCTCAACTTGGTCCCTTTCCACATTTTCCTTAATATCTAGCAGATGTTTGGCTAAGTTGATTTTACCCAACGTTCCAAAGCTACTTTCCTTATCAAGCTCTAAGAAATTTTTATTTATTAAACTGAATATTTCTTCACATGAATCTCTCACCTCTTTACCCATTTTTTTCTTTTTTGCTATGTTGTGCTCCCATTCCTTTTGCAGGATGTTACCTCTGGTTTTCTCTTTAATGGATAATATGGAAGCGATGACCATTTCCTCTTTCGTCGTTGATACAATAGCCTCCCGAAAAGTACTTTCAAGCTACATTAGCTTCTCTCTCTCTCTCTCTTAAGGTGATTTGGTCTAAAGCTTGATCTATCAACTGAACATGATTCTGGATAGTTTCTACTTTAGTAAGTAGACTCTACTGAGTTTCTTCTATCCTCCTTCGTATTTCCATGGCGCCACGATATAAAATCTCAAGATTATATCTCCTGTCACAGAGGATGAAAACATAAACAATGGTTATCTCGCTAAACTGGTTATGTGAAAACTGGAATGAAATTCAAATAAGGAAATTCTTTCTCTTAGAGTACTCAATTTTGTGTGGGTCCTTACTGACACAATGTTTAATTCTTTTAACAAAAATATTTGGAGATAAAGCAAGTTCTTATTTTCAATCATTTCTCTAATTCGCTTATAAATGCCATAAATGTTTGATATTTCATGACTTGGGATGATCGTAGAAACATTTAATTCTTTGCCCGTAAGCTTAACAAGTTAAAAGTTGTTTATGATATTAATTAATCCAGTTTAATCCTTTAATTAATCGTGATTAGTTCTTAATCCTTTTTCGGTGTTCGTAGTCTCGGATGATTTGACTCTCAGTCTTCGGTTGTGAATCCCCGATTCGCGATATCGTGGTTTGGTTAATGAACCTAAACCAGGCATAACTTTTTTAATTAATCATGATTATTTTATAAAATTTGCTACCTCAGGTATCAGGGTTACGAAGGTGTTGTTTCAAGGTAAAATCGTCAAGTCGCGAAGTCACAATAATAATCAACTAACGTTAATTGTCGTTAGTCCTGTAATTAACCAGGTTTACCTTAAGTCGCTTTCGCAACTTCACACATTAGACATTCGAAGGTCACTTGAGGCGTGACTCCCGAATTGCGAAAGTGCGATGCATTAAAAAGTGATAATCACTTCTTATTTTTCAATGATCATGATTAAACTTAACCTAAATTTGTTATTTCACACGTCGGGGTATTGAGAGCTTTGATACATAGAACCGTTAGATCTGCGAAATCCTGAGATCCGAGATTTGAGGTTCATGGCTATCATTTTTATCATTTGAAAATGTACGCAGCTTCAAACTATTGGTGACTGAAGTATTTGAAAAAATATGTTTTCCAACATAGGCTCCATCTAGGGATCTCGTCTCCCTATGGGCGAGAAGAACAGTAGACCACGTGCCTTTATTGGGTAAATGGAGTCATTACTTTATTCTTATGAGACTTGTTCAGAGAGGGGGGACAGAGAGAGTTTGAGGTTTCATCTTTATCTCTAAAAACTTTCGAAACTTAATCGTTTACTAATCTCAATTTTAGGCCCTTTGATGACTTCCTCTTACTCAAAACTGATTTCGGGTCTGCTTAAGATAATCAAAACAACCTTGGGAATTCTAACAGATTTTGTCGATCTTTATTGCATCAAGTTGAAGTTATTTCGGTGTTCTTAATCAAGGAGTCCCGCGTGAACTTGGGATGCAGATCCAGTCAAAAGAGAACTGGTTACCAGAGTACAATATAATTCATGTATAATAGCCTTACAAATATCTTAGACATTGCTTCACTGCCAGCAAGCCTATTCAGTACCCCGGTGAAGTTATTTGATTCCTTTTATTGAATTTCCTTTCACCACTTCAATTTGTAACTTTGCATTTAAATGTTGAGATGAGGGAAATCTTTTAATGAATTTCCTTTCATCATCTCTTCTTTGGACTAGATTGGGGCAATCATTTTTGAATTTCTTTTCACCATCTGTCTTATATTTTCTTTTAGAACATGAAGTGGTGGCAATCAATTAGTATAAAGTATACCGGGGGTGATATCTATGTATAATTTTGCAACAGAGGTATATTAACTTACTTTGATTACTCTGGACCAGTTTTCTTTTGACCTTCAAAACATCTTAGTCTGTAGGAAAACTTATGAGAGAATTTATTTCCGGGGGCCTTCTTTTGAGCAAGACTAATCATTTAAAACCTGTTAAAAGAACTAAGAGAGTTAGGATTAGCCTATGCATATATTTGTTCAGTGGGAGCCCGAGGAGTCGTGAGGACTTGCCCCTTTTCTAAAGATTTGTTTGTCAGCTTTCAGAGCTAAAGTGTAACCTCTTCTTCCTCTGTAGAGGTCGTGGGAAGGCATCTGGAGTCAAGGGGAAAATACCAAATATTGGAAGAGGATGCAAGAGAAGGTTTCAGACTTCATAAACACAGTTTTTATAACGCAATCCTAACTCTTGGAACCTTTTCTTTGAGGTCGTTTTACTTCTTCTGCTTATTTTAACTATTTTTATCTTATCCAGAGGAACTCTTTATAATCCATAATAAAATTTCGTCCTTTTGATAATACATCGGGCGAGTACTTTCATACCTATAAGACCGTCGTTGCACCTAGGTAATATTCATTTGAAATCTAGACAGTTCGGAAACTCATACATTTGATTGGCTACTTCGTTCTCATCTAAGTAAATTTTTATTTATCACCTATTTCGGGATAACCAATATTTTTTATATATGGCCATTGGTTTTTATTCTTCGTAATGTTTGAGCTATCGACAACAATCCTGCATAAAAGCAACATCAAGAGTGTCAAGGTTTTACGAGTCACAGAGTTCAATGTGTAACTTATTTTATATTTACTTTTCTATGAAATCACTAACCTCTTTTATTTGAGTTGGGAGTAAGACTTACCGAAAAACTATAAAAAAAACAGAAAACACAAACTGGTATATATAATGGGATTTTGGAAATTGTTTATTGCATATAGTGCTTCAAATAACGCCCGTTGATAGGGGCGTTGAGGATTTTACCGTCCAAAATTTCTAGCAGAAATGAGTTCTTCCCTTCAAAAGTTGTGACTTTGAATGGTCCATACCAGAGATGATCGAATTTGCCATGCTTTGTTGAATCCTCCCTCCTAGCATCCCATTTCAAAACCAAGTCGGCAGGGAGGAATTCCCTGTCCTTAGCTTTATGATCGATCAGGGATTTCATGTTGTCCTGATATTTCTGAAGCTTTTCATCCACTTCAATTTTGTTTTGTTGAACTTCGATCAGCTGATTTATTCTTCTTGTGACGTGATTTGGTTATTCTTTCTCATCTTGCCAAAGTTTCATCATAGGTAGGGCCAGATTTATGGGTAGTACTACGTCAGTCCCATATACCATTTGAAATGGAGAAGTGCCAATCGATTTCTTGGTGCCTATCCGATTTACCCACAAGGCGTGTTTCAAATGTACATGCCAAGATTTTTTATTTTCGTTCAACACTTTCTTAATTATGGTAATTAAGCTTTTATTTGATGATTCAGCTAGCCCGTTGCCTTGGGGGTAGTATGTCATAGAATGACCCAGTATAATATTATATTTTTGACAAAAGTTGACCATTTTCATAGATTTGAATGCCTGGGCATTATTTGTAACTATTTTTCGGGGACAGCCAAATCTAGATAATATGTTTTCTTCCAAGAAGTCTATCACCACTGAATCTGTCACTTTTCTAGTCAGAATGGATTCTACCCATTTAGTGAAATAGTTTGTAGCGGTCAGGATCCATTTGTGTTGTGCGCTAGAGTGTGGATTAATTTCTCCTATAAAATCAAACCCCCATTGTTGAAATGGGGCTTCCGTTTTAACCGGGACCAAAGGTAGTGCTGGGAGTTTCTGCTTGCCTGCAAATAATTGGCAGGAGTTACAGGCTCTAACTTTGGCATTCACATATGCGAATAATTTAGGCCAATAATATGCTGCTCTTAGGATTTTATAAGTTGTTGTTCTCCAAGCATGATGTCCTCCACATACTCCCTCTTGAAATTCATTTATGACCCTTTCGATCTCCGATTCTACCAGACAAACTAGTAGAAAGCCTAGAGGGTCTTTCCAATACAATTGGCTTTCGGAGATACAGTACTTTACCACATGCAATTTCAATGTCTTGACCTTAGACAGAGACAAATTGTTTGGGCATTTCAGAGTCAGAATATAAGATACTATGTCTTTGTACCAACCCAAAGCTGCAAACTTCTCTTCGATCCTGGTTGTAGCTATATGGTCATCGTATTTGTCTACATCTAAATATCCTTCGCACCCTTGTAGGTTATTTATTCCAAGCGCTCTGAAATTTGATTCGGCTAGTAGCTTAGCCAAACCCTTTCCCTTTACGAGTTTCGTCGGTTTCACCTCTAGATCGAATTCTTGAATTTTAGCAAGCCATCGACCCCTCTTCCTGTCATTGTTAGGCTAAACCAATATATCTTTTACGGAATTGGTGGGCACATATGCAATTATCTTGGAGTGTAACACGTAGGTTCTGAAAGCCTTTAGTTCCTTCACCATAGCATATGCCTTTTTTTCCATTATGTCATATTTCAATTCCGCGTTTTGAGGCTTTTACTGAAGAATGATACTGGTTGCTCGAAACCTTCTTCGTTCTTCTGGAGGAGTACTGCTGCAATTGTGTGTTCGGATGCAAATGAGAAAATAAAAAATTATTTAAGATAATCAGGGCTTGCTAGTACAGGCACTTCACCTATTACTTTCTTAATATGTGAAAACGACGCTTTAGCTTCGGCCAACCATTTAACTTTGTTGTTCTTCTTAAGCATATATGTGATCAATTTCATGATTTCAGCGAAGTTCGGGATAAATATTCTCAAAAAAATTATTTTTCCTAAAAATGACTAAATTTCTTTTACATTTCTAGGAATATTTATAGTGTCTATAGCTTCGACCCTTTTAGGATCAATTTTAATTCCGTCTCGAGACACAATATGGCCCAAGAGTTTACTTTCTTGCATCGCAAAGTGAGATTTCTTGGGATTTAAAGACAAACCAAATTTACGGCATTTCTCGAACGTCTGCTTGAGGTGTATCAGATGATCTTCGTTAGATTTAGAAAAAGCGGTCATATCATCAAGATAAATAACAATGAATTTATCTCTTTCACCGACGAAGGCAATGTCCATGACTCACTGGAAAGTAGCACTTACATTCATCAAACCAAATGGAGTTTTGTCATACATGAATGTACCCCAGGGGGTAGTGAATGCAATTTTTTCTTTATCATCTTCGTTGAAAAAAATCTGATTGTAACCTGAAAACCCGTCGATCATTGACATTCTATTAGCCCCAACCACTTTTTCTAAAACATGATCCATTTTGGGTAGCGGATAATTGTCTTTGAGAGAGTATTTATTTAGATTTCTATAATCTACACACAGTTTGATCTCCCCACTCTTCTTCCTAACCGAGACCAGGTTAGCTACCCATTTGGAGTACCTAAGTGGTACGATTATTTTTTCATCCAAAAGCTTTTTAAGTTCCTTTTCGACCATGGGCAATAAAATGGGGTTGATTTGCCTGAGTTTCTGTCTAAAAGGTTTAACACATGGCTTTAAAGGTATCTTATGTTCAATCACAGTGGTGTCATAAGTTCTCAGCTCATCATAAGACCATGCAAAAACATCCTTATATCACTCGAGTAAGTCTGCATACTTACTTTTCATCTCAGGAGGAAGATACTTTGATATTTTTACTATTCAAGGCTCTTCTTTAGTGCCTATATCGCAATCTTCGACTTCTTCTGATTGAGGTTGCAAGGTAGATTTTAGAGGTATGTCATTGTGGTCAAATAATCTTTCTAGAGGGATTAGACCTTTAGGGATTTGATTGTTTTTCAGCACTAACATGTGATGATTCACGATCTTTTCTTGGAACTCTTGTGGGTCCTCTCCTTCTTGCATAATCCAAGCCTGGTCGTTCTGGTTTTCCTGGTCAATGTGCGTTTCGGCAAAGTCATCTACCATTTCGAAGAACTTTCTGATCTTCTCATCATCTTCGAACACCTGCCAGTGTTGTATATTGTTTGGTATGGAGGGCCTGTGCCTCACCTCTATGTGATACTTTAATTTGAAAGCCATAGGAGGTACAAAATTCGAGGTTTCTTTAGCTAATGAATCGGCCTGTAGATTTTTTGTACGGGGAATGTAATGGACCTTAACCGATGAGAAAAAAAATTCCATCAAATCCCAGGCATAGTTTCTATAAGATCTCAATCTTGGGTGTTTATCCTGGTAATGTCGATTTACTTGCTTCACAATTAATTCCGCGTCTCCATAGACTTCCAAGTTTTTTATGTTTAATTTCCTAGCAGCTCCTAATCCCAAGACCATGGCTTCGTAATCGCATACATTATTCATGTAGTCTATGTCCCACTGTAGTCTGTAAGAGAAAAGAACAATAAACTCATCTCCAGGTGCTACAAAGAGTACTCATGCATCCGCCCCTTCACATCACGAAGCGCCATCGAAATACATTTTCCAAATTCCAGTACTATATACATTTTCTTTTATCTTTTCAGTTTTATTTTTTGTGAAATCTTCAACACATTCATTTATATTGTCATCGATAGATAGAATAAAATTCCCTAAATCCTAATCAGCAATATAAATAGGGTAGTTATGTGGTTTTAACAAATCACTTACCGTAAATTCCAATCTCATTTCTCTGTATAAGCGTGTGAATTGTCCTCCGAAGATTGGGATTGTGGAGTACGTCATATCCAATTGAAGGGATCCTCCAAGCTTAGCGCCCCAAGACCTGGATAACAACATACCATACTTTGGGGGTATGTCAGCAACAACTACATCCATCAGAACGCTTTTCACAGGAACCTGAGCAAGATTAACGACTAAATCCTTTATCATACCCACACATTTTACTTTTCTCGAATCGAAAGAATATAAGTCTCCATAAGGTCGAGTGATTTCGAGACCCATCTTATCCATAATACCTTTGGGCATTACGTTGTGAGAGGCTCCCGAATCCAACATGCAATTGTGAAGCAGGCTATCGTGTACAATTAGCGTAATATAAAAAGGAGCGACAGTATCTCTGGCACAATCATGGTTAGGACCAAAGATTATATTAGGTTTATCATCTTCCAAGTTTATAACATCATCCTGACTTTCAGTATCTGAAAAATTTATCAATTTATCAATTTGTTCCCTGTATGCATGATTTTTTGCTAGTTCGACCAAAGGTATAAGGATTTTGATTTTATTTATCTCATTTTCAAGGATGAAGCTTCCTATAGCCTTTTTGGTTTCAATGATTGAGAGTTCGGTCTCCTTCTTTTCTAATTTATTTGTGTGCATTGCTTTATTTTCGGCGACTTTTTTTTCTGTTGTCTGTGTTCTCCCAGTTTGGGTCTCAACTCCCTTTATTTTGGTATTTTGTATTTCAATTTCATTTCAAGCTGGATCATAAGCTTCGCCTCTAGGTAGGATTTTCTTTGGTTGAGTAGTGGTTATGTTTT
>JASDQU010684571.1:16219-36231 GCA_032191745.1 Picea mariana
TGAGCCCCTAGGACACCATTTTTTCATACCCCGACCAGGTACGCATGTGCATATTCAAAATTATCAAATACATGCTCATATGTTCGATTCTCTTCAGATATTGTTCACGTCGGGTATTTGGTTTTCATGTGTGTAGGTACTTGGTCATCATACATCAACACAACCCCTTCAGATATATACTCAATACTGGCATGTAGTCATTCCCTTTGAATCTCACTTGCATCTCCAGTCACACCCTCTGACATTTTCCTCTAGGATCCCCATTTCCAGCTCTACAGTGCCAACACCTCCATTTGCATCTTCGGTACTGTCACCCAGTAGCACTCTTTCCCACATGAGTTGTCCCATTTATAGCACCCTTTTGCGCCTTTGACACTCATGTTATTTTTCAAAACCCTTTAGGGATGGGAGTCTTGATAGTCTTACATCATGTCGCGAATCAGCCACATACTCCTTCTCCTCATTTTGCTAGCTTTCCCAACGGACTCCCAGATTATCTCTTCACAGTTCTATTTTTTGGACTGCACCTCCACATTTTCATGAACCCTCCATTTCATCCACAATCAGTTTGCCCATCTGAAAATTTCCCTTCATTTGACTTACCTCATACAAAAACCCACCCATGGGGCCCCCACACTCCACCAGTTCTCTGAGCAAATTGTGCCCTACCCAGGCCAACCATATCACATTGGGTCACCCGTTTCTGTATTTGTACACTTATCCCAAATTATTCTTTATTTATTGTACAAACGCCTTTGTTTCCAGCAGTTACATTACCTTTTTGTCGTCACCTTTGGCGACCTTCTTCCCTTTTTGGAAAATGCAACCCATGTTGCCCTTGGTTGGGGCACTCTTTATCATCTACCCTTATTGACATCGTCCATATCCTCTGAGTATCCCACAGGCCACTTACCTCTACCCTCTAAGTTTATTCACTTTGTCCTGCCTCTGGCACAACTTCGCCCATGTCTTGTTGTCCCCTTGACACTTGACTTAGTTGAACAGTTGCGGCCACTTATACTTCACATATACCTCCAACCAAGGGCAGTCTTGAGTCTCCATACATCTTTACTTTGACCATGTACCTATTCCAAATTCCTAAGCTCATCTAGTAGATTTCACAAAGCCATTTTCTTTTGGGAGTCGCCTCCCCCTTTTGTCAACATCAGCACAGTTTTCCAGAAGGGTGGCAGTATCTTGATTCTCATTACCCATCCAATGAGAGATCTCGGACAACACAAGGAGAACCACAATTGCTCCCTGCTGTCGTTGACCCCCATAACATTCGACGTCAACACTTTCTCATGTTACAGTGGGTCTTACTTTGTGACTATTGCAGTTAGTTCTTATACTCGTTGAAGACCTCTGAACTTGGCTGGGCTATCAATGCCTACAGCATCCGTGATACTTCTTATAGATGTCACTGCCTACTATTCAGAGTATGTTCATCTGTAGAATTGTCTTCTACCTTTATCATGACCGCCCCCAAGCGTGTTGCAGTTGTCTACATCAACACTTCATTCCTCCTTTTGAGTTACATGACACAAGCATGGGGCATGCCCGCCTCATTTGTACACAGTTTATTTTTTACACACCTTATGGAAGGATGGGTTCTACAGGTTCCCTTTTCCCTCCAACGGGGCACTCTTGACAATCCCACTATTTCTCTCTCTTACAACAGCACTCTCAGTAGAAGAAACATTGATGGATTTCAATGATACGTATGCTCCTAACCTCATCCATCAGGGGGCATCTGTTATCACTGAAATTTCATCCGCAAATGGTTACAAGAATTCAACATCATCAAACAGTTATGAGGACATCCATGGACCTGAATTAACACAAAATCATTCACAAAGGGTCAAAACTATACAACTAGTGAAAAAATTAAAGGGTGTTATGAAGACATTGGGCGCGCGCGCACATGCGCGAAACAGGAACACAAAATCGCGCACATGCGCATGATGCGCGAATGTTGTCACAAAAAGTTGTGCACCTGAGAAATGGTGCATTTATGAGAGTGGTCGGACTCCCACCTACTTCTGGTTCAGCTTCCAAGTTGATTTGGCACTCAAATCTAGACTGGATTCGACTGGGTGGGTGGTCAAAGACCTATAAATGCCCTAATTAGCTTCTTTACACACTACAAACTAGTTGGACAATAACTCAAAGGAATGTTATAAAAAGGCCATGGATACAGTTCATTTTTCAAGGAATTCATAGCAAAGTTATGCTGCCATTATTCTCTTGAGGATTCTTCTATCCTTTCCAAGAGTATACTTGTATCATTGAATTGGGCAATCCATCTCACCCCTTGAGTGGATTAGCAAAGAATTATTTCACCATTTTCATTTTCATTTTCAAGAGTTGTAAGAAGAGCTTATTTGTGGGGGTCCAAGAGCCCTCCCTTGGAGGAAGAAGGGACACATAGTCCTCTTGCTTCTCGGTGTTTTCTTTCACTAATATCATCCTTATCATTGGTGACATGGGTCTCATTGTTTCTTTTGTCCTTATGTCCCTATGTTTATTAATTTAGTTGTTGTTTTATTTCTTATTTGTTTTTTTATATTTCTTTTTCTAACCCTTTTCCTTGCAGTTGTCCTGCTTAGCAAACCCAACTAAGCTTGCAAGCACCTCTATTTTGCTCACTAAGGTGACGAAAGGGGCGCAACACTATGCATGGCTCGGTTGTAGCTATATTGGACTTAGGGAAGGCTCTCATCCCATGTGCGAGGATTCTTTGAATTATACATGTGAAGGATATGCACAATCATTCGATTTACGACCTCAGTTTTTCCTTCTTTCTGGGGGTGGAAGGCCATGGATTTGGTGAGCTTGGTGTCCAAAAGAGACTAGAGGCTCGACCAGAATGTGCTGAGAAATAAAATATCCCATCTGATAAAATGGTTTGTGGGATTCCAAAATTTACCCCGACTCGTTCAAAGAAGAGCTTGGAAGTGGCCTTAGTTGTGATGTTCTTCTTATAGGCAACCAGAATCACCATCTTAGAAAAGAGATCAACAACCAAAAAAACACAGCCATTTCCCCGCTTGGTGGATGGGAGGCTTGACATGTAGTCCATTGATATGGATTCCCATGGCATTTCAGGAGTAGGAAGAGGGTTGTATAGGTCCTATTTCTTAGTGTTCGGTTTGGCAATAGCATAGACAGTGCAGGACCTAATATACTTGTTGACATCCTGTCAAAGTTTCGGCCAGTAGAAATGTTTTTGTAGAATCGCCATTGTATTTTCAACGCCGAAGTGTCCTGCCACTCGACTGTAGTGGGATTCCCAAATCATCTTCACTCGCTCGCTTGATGGAACACATATATGTCCCATACGACACAACAACCCATCCTGAAGATGAAAATTATTGACAATTGCGTTTGCACCCAAAATAGGGTAGGTGGTGGAAAAGTCTCATTCTTTCTCATAGAGTTGGGGCCATCCAGACGTCTCATGGCTGCAGGAGTCTAGCACTGTGGTGAGTGCCACGACTGGTGGTCTATTGAGGCAATCAATGACACGATTGGTGCTTCTTGTTTTATACTTGATGTTGAGGTAGAATTGATGCAAGTATGTGGACCACTTTTGATGGCAATCATTCTGCAATTTTTCTTGTGTTTGCATGAACTGCAGTAGCTTATGATCAATGTGGATGACCGTCTCCTTCCCAAGAATGTAATGTCTCCACTGGTGGAAGGCTTGCATAATGGAGTACATTTCTTTTTTTTAATTAGGGTACTTACAAACAACATCTGATAGTGTATCACTATGATAGGCCATGGGGTGGTTGTGCTGAGTGAGAAAGCACCACTGCATAGTCTAAAGCATCTGTCTCGATCTCAAAGGGTTGTTGTAGGTCTGGTAGTGGAATTAGTGGGGCTGAGAACAAGCACTGCTTCAAATCATTGAATGCTTGTTTTTGGGAACATCCCCATCCAAATTTATCCTTACCACCACCCCTAGTTATTTGGTTGAGTTCCCATGCAATATGGGAGAATCCCAACATGAACCTTCAGTATAAACTGGCAAGGCCCAAGAAACTCTAAAGCTCAGTGAGTGTGGTTGGGGCTGGCTAGTCACGGCTGACTTGGATCTTGGATGGATCCACATCTATGCCATACTGATCAATGATGTAGCCAAGGTAATGGACCTCGTTCATGCCGAAGGATCATTTTTCCAAGCTGGCATATAGCTTGTGTTGTTACAGGGTGCGCAGAACTTGTTGAATATGTTGCAAGTGTTTGGCCCAAGTCTTGTTGTAAATGAGAATGTCATCCAGATACACCACTACAAAAGTATTGGTGAATGGTTGCAGGATATCATCCATCATCCTCATGAAAGTGGATGGAGCATTTGTCAAACCAAAGGGCATGACCAACCATTCAAGAAGTCCTTCCTTTGACTTGAAGGCGGTTTTCCACACATCTGTCTGTTGTATCGAGACCTTGTAGTAGCCAGACTTTAGATCAATCTTACTGAAGTATTTGGCCCCCATGAGTTGATAAGGGAGGTCATCGATTCAGGGAATTGGGTACTGAAAACTGACCTTGATTTTTTTTAGAGCTTGGTCATCAATGCAGAGTCGCCAGGTTCCATCTTTATTTTGTACAAGAATGATTCAGCTCCCGCAAGGTGATGATATAGGATGGATGTGACCCTTGTGGAGCAGTTCTTGGATCTACCGCTTGATCTCCTCATTCTCTAACAGAGAGCGATGATAGACTGTCCCATTGGGAAGCAGTGCGTCGGGGGTCAGATCGACGGGGTTCTTGATCTGGCAGTGCAGAGGTACCCCGGTAGGTGAGGAGAAGATATCTGAGTATTCTTCCACAAACTTATCTACTTGCTTCTGCTATGTGGAGAGGTCAGCCACAGAGACCATGGATGTGGCTGTGATCTTTCGTTTATTCTGAGAGAAAAGTATGAAGAAGACAAACTTCTTCGTCTGATAGATGACCTTCCTGCATTTCTTAGCAAAGATCAAGGAAATAGCACTAGGTGGGACTGCCTCGGATATCCTGTACAATTTCCTATTCAAAGTAATAATAACACTATGAGGCCTAGACTCATATATAGCATAAAGTTTCCATAAATAAGGTTGGCCCAAAAGAACATCACAAACTTCGAGAGGATCAACATCACACAATACCTCGTCTTTGAAGGGCTTGATGTCATACGACAGTTGACACCGTTGGCTAATGCAGAGATCGCTTCCTTAGCGAAGCCATCCAATGGTGTAGGGTTGTCGGTGAGGCATTGTTGGCAGGGCCAACTGCTTGACAACCTCTGATGAGATGAGGTTCTTCTGGCTACCACTATCAATGATGAAGTGCAGTGGAGTGTCTTTTACACACATCTATGAATGGAAGAGGAATTCTCCTTCTTCTGGCTTGTCTCGTTCATCAGGCTAGAGCTTGGTGGTAGCAACGGTGGCACTGGGTTCCCCATCAATGATCTGTCTTCCCTTTTTTGGTTCTGGCTCAGAGTCAGAACATACATCTGATTCATATCCTTTCACTTTGGCCACCAGCAACTGCTTTGAGTGGCAGTCAGCAATGTTATTCCAAGGGATCTTATGGAAGTCGCACCACTTACCGGTATCTTTCTTTGTCTTTTTGGTGTCCTTATTTTCTTGTTGCTTAGACTAGTTGTCCTGATACTGTCCATATTCACTCTATCCTTTGTTTTAAGGTTTGGGGCTGCCCTTTCCTAGATTTTGTTGTGCGGGGTTCATAGGCCTAAATTGTCGTGTCTTTTGTTTGAGCTTCTGCTCGATTTTGATGGCATATCGGTAGGTCGCACCCAAGGATGAGATGTCCAGAAATTCCATTTTGTTATGGATGTATCTATGCAGAGCATCGTGATACTTGAGAACTAGATGTTGCTCTGAATATTTGATACCCATCATGGTGTGCAAGGTATGGAAGATATTTGTGAAATCTAACACTGCCTGGTCTCTTTCTTGATGCAATGTGGTCCATTTGGTATACAAGTCATCATAAATTCCGACAGGGTAGTATTGTTCCTTAATAGCATCCTTGAAGGATTCCTAGGTGTCCTTAACTATAAATAATGAGGGTTCCTCTATTTCCTTTTTCTCACAGAAAGTTTCCCACCAATCTTTGACATGGGGAACGGCTTTAAGGAGCGCAAAAGTAATATTTTCTCTATTTGAAAAGTTATGGAAAAAAAAATAACCTTCTAGTAGATAGAACCACTTGTCTACAACTTCTACATTTATATGACCTTCAAATATAGGAATATCGAAGTTTATTTGTACCTTGAAGGGGGTGGCGCCTCCGTTTGAAGAAGATGTGTCGCCCTGTTGGTAGTCGTTGAAGGATTTGCACAAAACTATCCATCATCTCATTCCTTTGTTGCGTGAGGGCTTCCTCAATCAATAGTTTGAAAGGATCTCATTTCCCATCATATTTATTTTCTCCTTCCATGAGAGGTTTCTTGGGCGTGCGAGAGCTTTTGTCCTCAAGAGAAATAAGCTCGAGACCCAACTCTCTGTACTCTGACCTCATTGGGGACATGCATTAACACAACAAGGAGAAGAATGCTCTGATAGAACTGATCCAGATTTTAAGAGAAGAACAAAATGACTACAAATTATTAATAGGTTCTTAACACAAAATAACAGAGATTCAATAAAACTAGTTTTCTATTCAATAAGGAAATAAGCTGAAACTATAAAATGCAAAGGAAACAAGCTTGTTGGAATGGTGGTGGTTTATCTCTTAGAAGAGATGTGACGGATGTGCTCATTCGAAAGAAGATGATTACAATGAGGCTCTGAAGGCCTTTTTACAATAAACAGGAATTCCAAAAACCCTAGAAATCCAAAAACCTAACCCTAGGATATGAAGCGCCAAAAGTCATGTGGGCCCTATCTGGGTAAGTTAGTACATCAACTTCCTGGAGTCATAAGTTTTGCATACAATCTTCGTTTTAGGCATATGATAGATTATTGGAAAGGTATCCATGAGGATATTTATTTTGGGGGCTCAATCATGCCTTCGACTATCTTTGAGAATCTCGATCCCAAAAAACCTTCATTTAGGCCCTCAAAATGGCCCCGGAAGTAAAAACTGCTAAAAATAGTAAATTGCCAAAATTGCTAGAAAACAGTTTTGAGCCAGTTGAAAAAGGTGGGTGGCCACCGATATCCACCTGGATCAATCCTCCCTTTTTGGGAATCAATGGTCTCCATTGCATTGAGTTCCCCCATCAGATGAGGAAATTTCTATTGAATTTGGCCCCAGGTGAGCCACTTGTCTTTGTGCAGGAATTGCCCTTCTTTGACGACTCGATAAAGTTGGATCCTTTGTTTTCAAGTGCCCTTGATATGTGTGTCCACAATATGATCACTAGATGCTTGTTGTATGCATTCAAGGTTGAGCTCTATTGGTCTCAGTTGTTCTGCTATGTCTGAGGTGTCCAATAATGGTGGGAAATAAGGGCGAAGGAGATCCACATTGAACACCGGGTGCAGGACAAGGAAAGGAGGAATGTTGAGCTCAAAAGAATTATCCCCCACGTCCTTGGTGATGGTGTACAACCCATAATGGAGTGGGAAAATCTTCTGATGAGGTCCTGTAAGGCTTCTGATCAGTGTGGATGAATGTCTCCTTCCCAATAATATAATGTCTCCACTGGCGGTAGGCTTTCACAGCAGAGTACATTTCTTTGTCGTAAGTAGGGTACTTACGGACAGCATCTGATAGTGTCTCACTATGATAGGCCATGGGGTGGATGTGCCGAGTGAGAACATCACCCACCGCATAGTCTGAAGCATTTGTCTCGATCTCAAAGGGTTTTTGTAGGTCTGGTAGTGAAAGTACTGGGGTTGAGCACAAGCACTACTTCAAATCATCGAACACTTGTTGTTGGGACCGGCCCCATGAAAATTTCTCCTTACCACCACCCCTGGTTATTTGGCTAAGGGCCCATGCAATATGGGAGAATCCCAACCCGAACCTTCGGTAGAAATTGGCAAGGCCCAAGAAGCTCTGATGCTCAGTGAGTGTGGTTGGGGCTGGCCAGTCACAGATGCTTGGATCTTGGCTAGATCCACATGTACACCATGATGATCAATGAAGTAGCCCAGGTAATGGACCCTGTCCATGCCGAAGGAGAATTTTTCAAAGTTGGCATATAGCTTGTGTTGTCACAAGGTGTGCAGAACCTGTTGAATATGTTGCAAGTGTTCCGCCCAAGTCTTGTTGTAAATGCGAATGTCATCCAAATACACCACTACAAAATTATTGGTGAATGGTCGCAGGATATCATCCATCATCCTCATGAAAGTGGTTGGAGCATTTTTCAAACCAAAGGGCATGACCAACCATTCAAACAGGCCTTCCTTTTACTTGAAGGTGGTTTTCCATCCATTTGTCTGTACTATCAGGACCTAGTGGTAGCCAGACTTCAGATCAATCTTATTGGGGTATTTGGCACCCATGAGTTGATCAAGGAGGTCGTTGATTCGGGGAATTGGATATCGGTTTCTGACTGTGATTTTATTCAAAGCCTGGTAATCAATGCAGATTCGCCAGGTTCCATATTTCTTCTGTACCAGCATGATTGGGCTCCCGCAAGGTGATGAGTTGGGATGGATGTGCCCCTTTAGGAGTAGTTATTGGATCTATCTCTTGATCTCCTCATTCTCTAACAGAGAGAGATGATAGACTGGCCCATTAGGTAGTAGTGGGTCAGGGGTCAGATCGACAGGGTGCTTGACCTGGCAATGCAGAGGTACCCCTATAGGTGAAGAGAAGATATCTAAGTATTCTTCCATGACCTTATCTACTTGCTTCTTTTTTGTGGAGAGGTCAGCCATAGAGACCCTGGATGTGGCTGTGATCTTTCATTTATTCTGAGAGAGAATCACGAAGAATACAAACTTCCCCTTTTGAGAGATGATCTTCCTGCATTTCTTAGCAGAGATCAAGGAAATAACACTAGGTGGGACTGGCTCAGGTATCCTATACAATTTCCTGTTCAAATTAATAACAACACTATGAGTCCTAGACTCATATACAGCATGACATTTCCATAAATAAGGTTGGACCAAAAGAAAATCACAAAATTTGAGAGGAGAAACATCACAAAATACCTCGTCTTTGAATGGCTTGATGTCGTATGACAGTCGGCACTGTTGGCTGAGGCCGAGATCGCTTCCTTGGCAGAGCCATTCAATGGTGTAGGGTTGTGGGTGCAGCGTTGTCGACAGGGCCAACCTCTTCATGGCCTCGACAGAGATGAGGTTCTTTTGGCTACCTCTATAAATGATGAAGTGCAGTGGGGTGCCTTTTACCCACATCTGTGAATGGAAGAGGCGTTCTCCTTCTTCTGGCTCATCTGGTTCACTAGGATAGAGCTTGGTGGTAGCAACGGTGTCACTGTGTTCCGTGTGAATGATCTTTCTTTGTCTTTCCAGTTTCCTTCTTTTCTTGTGGCTTGGACTGGTTTTCCTGATACTGTCCATATTTTCTCTTTCCTTTGTTTTTTGGGTTGGGGCTTCCCTTTCCTAGCTTTTGTTGTGAGGGGTTCCCAGACCCAAATTGCCGCGTCTTTTGTTTGAGATTCTTCTCGATTTTGACGACATATTGGTAGGTCGCGTCCAAGGATTAGATGTCTAGAAATTCCATTTTGGGCTGGATATATCTATGCAAAGTTTCGTGATACTTGAGCACTAGATGTCGCTCTGAATCTTTGATACCCAGCTTGTTGTGCAAGGTATGGAAGATATTTGTGAAATATGGCACTTCTTGGTCTCTTTCTTGCCACAGTCTGGTCCATTTGGTATACAAGTCATCATAACTTCCGATGGAGTAGTATTGTTCCTTAATAGCATCCATGGAGGATTCCCAGGTGGCCATCACTATAAATAATGAGGGTTCCTCTATTTCCCTTTGCTCATAGAAAGTTTCCCACCAATCTTTGACATGGGGAATGGATTTGAGGAGCACAAAAGTAATATTTTCTATATTCGAAAAGTTATGGACAGAAAAATACCCTTCTACTAGATTCAACCACTTGTTTATAGCATCTGTGTCTATCTTACCTTCAAATATAGGAATATCAAATTTTATTTGTACCTTGAAGGGGGCAGCGCCTCCATTTGAAGAAGATGCATAGCATGTTGGTAGTCGCTGAAGGATTTGCGCGAAACTATCCACCATCTCATTCCTTTATTGTGTGAGGGATTCATCAATCAATAGTTTGAAAGCATATATTGTCCTGTCAAATTTATTTTCTCCTTCCATGAGAGGTCACTTGGGNGGATTTGAGGAGCACAAAAGTAATATTTTCTATATTCGAAAAGTTATGGACAGAAAAATACCCTTCTACTAGATTCAACCACTTGTTTATAGCATCTGTGTCTATATTACCTTCAAATATAGGAATATCAAATTTTATTTGTACCTTGAAGGGGGCAGCGCCTCCATTTGAAGAAGATGCGTAGCATGTTGGTAGTCGCTGAAGGATTTGCGCGAAACTATCCACCATCTCATTCCTTTATTGTGTGAGGGATTCATCAATCAATAGTTTGAAAGCATATATTGTCCTATCAAATTTATTTTCTCCTTCCATGAGAGGTCACTTGAGCATGCAAGATATTTTGTCCTCAAGAGAAACAAGCTCGAGACCCAACTCTTTGTACTCCGACCTCGTTGGGGACATGCATTAAGACGACAAGGAGCAGACCACTCTGATACCACTAATCTAGATTTTATGAGCAGAACGAAATGACTATAGATTATTAACAGGTGCTTAACACAAAATAATAGAGATACAATAAAACTAGTTTTATATTCAATAAGGAAATAAGCTGAAACTGTAAAATGCAGCGGAAACAAGCTTGGTGGAATGGTGGTAGCTTATCTCTGAGAAGAGATGTGACAGTTGCGCTCATTCGCAAGAAGATGATTACAATGAGGCTCTAAAGGCCATTTTACAATAAATACGAATGCCAAAAACCCTATACATCCAAAAACCTAACCCTAGGAGATGAAGCACCAAAAGTCATGTGGGCCTCGTCTGGGTAAGTTAGTACATCAACTTCCCGTGGTCGTTACTTTTGCATACGATCTTTGTTTTAGGAGTATGATAGCCCGTTGGAAAGGTATCATCGAGGAGATTCATTTTTTGGTCTCATTCATGACTTTGGCTATCATTGAGAATATCAATCCCAAAAACCCTTCATTTAGGCCCTCAAAATGGACCTGGAAGTAAAAACTGCTAAAAATAGTAAATTACTAAAATTGCCAAAAAAGAGTTTTTAGCCAGTTGGAAAAGGTGGGTGGCCACCAATATCCACCTAGATCAATCCTCCCTCCTTAGGAAGAAATGGTATCCATTTCATTTAGGTCCCCCATTAGATGAGGAAATTTCTGCTGAATTTTGCCCCAAGTGAGCCACTTGCCTTGGTGCAGGAGCTACCCTGCTTTGATGACTCGATAAAGTTGGATCCTTTGTTGTCAAGTTCCCTTGATTTTTGTGTCCACAATATGATCATTGGATGCCTATTGTATGCATTCAGGGTTGAGCTCTGTTGGTTTTAGTTGTTCTTCTACGTCTGAGGTATCCAATAATGGTGGGAAATAAGGGCAAAGGAGATCCACGTTGAACACCGGGTGCAGGCCAAGGAAAGGAGGAATGTTGAGCTCAAAAGAATTATCCCCCATGGCCTTGGTGATAGTGTATGGCCCATAATGGAGTGGTTGAATCTTTCGATGGGGTCTGGTAAGGCATTCGTTTTGCAAGTGCAACCAAACTTTGTTGCCCACCTGAAACTTATGTGGCACCCGATGTTAATCAAGGCCTTGATTGTACCATTCATTGGACTTCTGTAGGATATCTTGAACCTGTTGGTGAATGTGCTAGATCTACTCAATGAACTGGCTGGCTTTGTCAGCTTCAGTTGGAGTAGGATTTGAGTCGATCGAGGTGACCGCAAGCGGAAGTGCAACATCTATGGGACCCAATGGTTGGAATCCCAACCCCACCTGAAAGGGGTTGTGGCCGGTTGATCTATGCATGGCTTGTTTGTAGCTATGTCGGACATAGGGAAGGCTCTCATCCCATGTGTGAGGGTTCTTTGAATTATACATGTGAAGGATATGCACAATTATTCAATTTACAACCTCGGTTTGGCCATCTGTCTGGGGGTGGAAGGCCGTGGATTTGGTATGCTTGGTGTCTAGCAGTGACCAGAGGCTCGACCAAAATGTGTTGAGAAATTGATTGTCCCGATATGAGAAAATGGTTTTGGGGATTCCAAAATGTACCCAGACTCATTCAAATAACAACTTGGTAGTGGCCTCTATTTTGATGTTCTTCTTGCAGGAAACCAGAATCGCCATGTTAGAAAGCGATCAACAACCACAAAAACACAGTCATTTCCCCGCTTGGTGGACGAGAGGCCCGACATGTAGTCCATTGAGATGGATTCCCATGGCCTGTCAGGAGTAGGAAGAGGGGTGTACAGGCCTTGTTTCTTAGTGGTTGGTTTGACAATAGCACAGGCAGTGCAAGACCTAATATACTTGTTGACCTCCTGTCAAAGTTTCGGCCAGTAGAAATGTTTATGTAGCATCACCACTATCTTTTTGACGCTAAAGTGTCCTGCCACCCGACTGTAGTGGGCTTCCTAGATCATTTTCACTCGCTTTCTTGATGAAACACAGATATGGCCCAGATGACACAACAACCCATCCTTAACATGGAAATTATCGACAATTTCGTTTGCACCCAAAATTTGGTAAGTGGTGGAAAAGTATTGGTATATCTCATAGAGTTGGGGCCATCTAGAGGTCTCATGGTCACAAGAGTCTAGCACTATGGTGAGTGTCATGACTGGTGGTCTGCTGAGGCAATCAGTGATGTGATTGGTGCTTCCTATTTTATACTTGATGTTGAGGTGGAATTGATGCAAGTATGTGGACCACTTTTGATGGCGATAATTCTGCCATTTTCCTTGTGTTTGCATGAACTACAGTGGCTTATGATCAGTTTGGATGGTTGTCTCCTTCCCAATAATGTAATGTATCCACTGGCGGTAGGATTTCACAATGGATTACATTTCTTTGTCGTAAGTAGGGTACTTACAGACAACATATTTTAGTGTCTTAGTCGACGGGGTGGTTGTCCTGAGTGAGAAGGGTGTCCACCACATAGTCTGAAGCATCTGTCTCGATCTCAAAGGGTTGTTGTAGGTCTGGTAGTGAAATTACTAGGTCTGAGCACAAGTGCTACTTCAAATCATCAAACGCTTGTTTTTGGGACTGGACCCATGCAAATTTCTCCTTACCACCACCCCTAGTTATTTGGCTAAGGGCCCATGCAATATGGGAGAATCCCAACATGAACCTTCGGTAGAAATTGGCAAGGCCCAAGAAGCTCCGAAGCTCAGTGAGTGTGGTTGGGGCTGGCCAATCATGGTTGACTTGGATCTTGGTTGTATCCACATGTATTCCATGTTGATCAATGATGTAGCCCAGGTAATGGACCCTATCCATGCCGAATGAGCATTTTTCTAAGTTGGCATATAGCTTGTGCTACCACAGGATGTGCAGAACCTGCTGAATATGCTACAAGTGTTCAGCCCAAGTCTTGTTGTAAGTGAGAATGTCATCCAAATACACCACTAAAAAAGTATCGGTGAATGGTCGCAGGATATCATCCATCATCCTCATGAAAGTGGTTGGAGAATTTGTCAAACCAAAGGGCATAACCAACCATTCAAAAATGCCATCCTTTGACTTGAAGGCGATTTTCCATACATCTCTTTGTTCTATCGGGACCTAGTGGTAGCCAGAATTTAAATCAATCTTACTAAAGTATTTGGCCCCCATGATTTGATCAAGGAGGTCGTCGATTTGGGGAATCAGGTACCGATTTCTGACTGTGATTTTATTCAAAACCTGGTAATCAATGCAGAGTCGCCAAGTTCCATATTTCTTCTATACCAGCATGATTGGGCTCCCGCAAGGTGATGAGTTGGGACGGATGTGCCCCTTGTGGAGAAATTATTGGATCTGTCACTTCATCTCTTCATTTTCTAACAGAGAGAGACAATAGACTTGACCATTGGGCAGTAGTGCACTGGTGGTCAGGTCGATGGGGTGCTTGACCTAGCAGTGCAGAGGTACCCCGGTAGGTGAGGAGAAGATATCTGAGTATTCTTCCATGACCTTATCTACTTGCTTCTACTGTGTGGAGAGGTCGGCCACAAAGACCTTGGATGTGGTTATGATCTTTCATTTCTTCTAATAGCGAATCACGAAGAAGACAAACTTCCCCATATGAGAGATGACCTTCCTGCATTGCTTAGCAGAGATCAAGGAAATAGAACTAGGCGGGACTGCCTTGGGTATCCTGTACAATTTCCTGTTCAAAGTAATAATAACACTATGAGGCCTAGACTCATATAAAGCATGGCGTTTCCATAAATAAGGTTGGCCCAAAAGAACATCACAAACTTCAAGAGGAGAAACATCACACAATACCTCATCTTTGAAGGGTTTGATGTCGTACAACAGTTGACAGTGTTGGTTGACGCAGAGATTTTTTCCTTGGCAAAGCCATCCAATGGTGTAGGGTTATGGGTGCAGCGTTTTTGGTAGGGCCAACTGCTTGATGAACTCTACTGAGATGAGGTTCTTCTAGCTACCGCTATCAATGATGAAGTGCAGCGTGGTGCCTTTTACCCACATCTGTGAATGGAAGAGATGTTCTCCTTCTTCTGGCTCGTCTGGTTCACTAGACTGGAGCTTGGTGGTAGCAACACTAGCACTGGGTTCCGCATCAATGATTCGTATTCCCTTTTCTGGTTCTGGCTCAGAGTCAGAACCTGCATCTAATTTAGAGGCTTTCACTTCGGCCACCAGTGACTCCTTTGAGTGGCAGTCAGCAATGTTATGCCAAGAGCTCTTATGGAGGTTGCACCACTTCCCAATATATTTCTTTGTCTTTCTGGTGTCCTTCTTTTCTTGCATCTTGGACTTGTTGTCCTGATACTACCCATCTTTGCTTTGTCCTTTGTTATGTGGGTTGGGGCTGCCCTTTCCTGGATTTTGTTGTGAGGGGTTCCAAGGCCCAAATTGTCATGTCTTTTGTTTGAATTTCTGCTTGATTTTGACGACATATCGGTAGGCTACACCCAAGGATGAGATGTCCAAAAATTCAATTTTGGTCTGGATGTAACTATGCAAAGGGCTGCGAAACTTGAGCACGAGATGTCACTCTGAATCTTTGATACCCATCTTGGTGCACAAGGTATGGAAGATATTTGTGAAATATGGCACTTCTTGGTCTCTTTCTTGTCATAGTGTGGTCCATTTGGTATACAAGTCGTCATAAATTCCAATAGGGTAGTATTGTTCCTTAATAGCATGGATGATTTTCGGGGCTAAATTTCGCTCATGGGCTAATTTTCCATGGTTTTTCCAAAAACGAGATTCCTTATTTTAAAAATGATTCGCCCAAATTCTATAGGATAAAATTATTTTACTTTTAAAATCGCCAAAATTTTATAAGAACTATATAAAATCCTTAGAAATTTGAATATTTTTACAAAAACATTACCAAACATTTATAGTTGGCATATAAAGGATTAGTAAGATTCGCCAAGGTTTCTACATTTTAAAATAAATTTCCATCCTTAAAATCATCCTTGATTAATAGAATCCCTAAAGGATTCCCAGGTGGTCATGACTGTAAATAATGAGGGCTCCTCTATTTCCTTTTGCTCACAGAAATTTTCCCACCAATCTTTGACATGGGGAACTGCTTTGAGGAGCGCAAAAGTAATCTTTTCTCTATTCAAAAAGTTATGGATAGAAAAATACCCTTCTAGTAGATTCAACCACTTGTCTACAGCATCTACGTCTATCTGACATTCAAATATAGGAATATCGAAGTTTATTTGTACCTTGAAGGGGAAGGCGCCTCCGTTTGAAGAAGATGTGTCGTTGTTGGTAGCTGCCAAAGGATTTGCATGAAACTATCCATCATCTCATTCCTTTGTTGTGTGAGGGMTTCCTCAATCAACAGTTTGAAAGGATCTCTTGTCTCATCATATTTCCTTTCTCCTTCCATGAGAGGTCKCTTGGGCATGCRAGAGCTTTTTTCCTCAAGATAAACAACCTCGAGACCCAACTCTTTGTAYTCTGGCCTCATTGGGGACATGCATTAAGATGATAAGGAGAAGACCAATATGATACCACTAATCCAGATTTTATGAGCAGAATGAAATGACTACATATTATTAAYARGTGATTAACAAAAAATAACAGAGATATAGTAAAACTGGTTTTCTATTCAATAAGGAAATAAGCTGAAATTGTAAAATGCAGTGGAAACAAGCTTGTTGGAATGGTGGCGGCTTATCTCTGAGAAGAGATGTGACGGTTGCRCTCATTCGCAAGAAGATGATTACAATGAGGATATTAAGGMTTTTTTACAATAAACAAGAATTACAAAAACCCTATACATCCAAAAACCTAACCCTAGGAGATGAAGAGCCAAAATTCATGTGGGCCCCATCTAGGTAAGTTAGTACATCAACTTCCCGGGGTCATAACTTTTGCATACGATCTCCATTTTAGGTGTATGATAGCCCGTTTGAAATGTATCATCAAGGAGATTCATTTTGGGGGATCAATCATTCCTTCTAATATCATTGAGAAGATTTACCCCAAAAAAACCTTCATTTAGGCCCTCAAAATGGCCCCGAAAGTAAAAACTACTAAAAATAGTAAATTGCCAGAATTGCCAGAAAACAGTTTTGAGACAGTTGGAAAAGGTGGATGGCCACCAATATCCACATGGGTAAATCCTCCCTCCTTAAGAAGCAATGGTCTCCATTTCGTTCAGTTCCCCCATCAAATGAGGAAATTTCTGCTCAATTTGGCCTCGGGTGAGCCACTTGCCTTGGTGCAGAGCTTCCCTGCTTTGATGACTCGATAAAGCTGGATCTTTTGTTGTCAAGTGCCCTTGATCTGTGTCTCCACAATATGATCATTGGATTCCTATTGTATTGAGTTGGGGTTGAGATTTGTTGGTGTCAGTTGTTCTACTATGTCTGAGGTGTCAAATAATGGTGGGAAATAAGGGCGAAGAAGATCCACGTTGAACACCGGGTGCAGGCCAAGGAAAGGAGGAATGTTGAGCTAAAAATCATTATCCCCCATGGCCTTGGTGATGGTGTATGGCCCATAACAGAGTGGGTGAATCTTCCAATGGGTTCCTATAAGGCATTCTTTCTGCAAGTGCAACCAAACTTTGTCACCCACCTGAAACTTATGTGGCACCCGATGTTGATCATTGCACTACTTGTACTTGTCATTAGAATTCTGTAGGATATCCTAAACGTGATGGTGGATATGTTGGATCCACTCAATGAATCGGGTGGATTTTTCAGCTTCAGTTGGAGTAGGATCTAAGCTGGTCGAGGTGATCGGAAGGGAAAGTGCAACATATATGGGACCCAATGGTTGGAATCCCAACCCCACCTGAAAGGGGTTGTGGTCAATTGTGGTAAGACTCTCATCCCATGTGTGAGGGTGCTTTGAATTATACATGCGAAGGATATGCACAATCATTTGATTTACGACCTTGGTTTGGCCATTTGTCTGGGGGTGGAAGGCCGTGGATTTGGTGATCTTGGTGTCCAGCAGTGACCAGAGGCTCGACCAGAATGTGCTGAGAAATTGACTATCCTGATCTGAGAAAATGTTTTTTGGGATTCAAAAATGTACCCAGACTCGTTCAAAGAAGATCTTGGCAGTGGCCTCTGCTGTGATGTTCTTCTTGGAAGAAACCAGAATCACCATCTTAGAAAAGCGATCAACAACCACAAAAACACAGTCATTTCCCCGCTTGGTGGCTGGGAGGCCCGACATGTAGTCCATTGAGATGGATTACCATGGCCTGTCAGTAGTAGGAAGAGGTTGTGCCTTGTTTCTTAGTGGTCAGTTTGGAAATAGCACATGGAGTGGAGGACGTGATATACTTGTTTAACTCCTGTCGAAGTTTCAACCATTAGAAATGTTTTTGTAGCATCGCCATTGTCTTTTCAATGCTGAAGTGTCCTGCCACCCGACTGTAGTGGGCTTCCCAGGTCATCTTTTCTCACTCGCTTGATGGAACATAGATATGGCCTAGACGACACAACAACCCATCGTGAAGATGGAAATTATCAACAACTGCGTTTGCACCCAACATTTGGTAGGTGGTGGAAAAGTCTTGGTCTGTCTCATAGAATTGGGTCCATCCAGAGGTCTCATAGTCGCAGGAATCTAGCACCGTGGTGAGTGCCGCAATTGGCGATCGGCTAAGGCAATCAGTGACGCGATTGGTGCTTCCTATTGTATACTTGATGTTGAGGTGTAATTGTTGCAATTATGTGGACCACTTTTGATGGTGATCATTTTGAAATTTTCCTTGTGTCTACATGAACTACAGTGGCTTATGATCAGTGTGGATGATTTTCTCCTTCCCAATAATGTAATGTCTCCACTGGCAGCAGGCTTGCCCAATGGAGTACATTTCTTTGTCATAAGTAGGGTACTTATGGACAACATCTGATAGTGTCTCACTATGATAGGCCACAGGGTGGCCATGTTGAGTGAGAACGACGCCCACTGCATAGTCTGAAGCATTTGTCTCGATCTCAAAGGGTTTTTGCAGGTATGGTAGTGAAAGTACTGGGGTTGAGCACAAGCATTGCTTCAAATCATCGAACGCTTGTTGTTGGGACTAGCCCCACACAAATTTTTCCTTACCACCACCCCTAGTTATTTGGATGAGGGCCCATGCAATATGGGAGAATCCCAACCTGAACCTTCGGTAGAAATTGGCAAGGCCCAAGAAGCTTCGAAGCTCAGTGAGTGTGGTTTGGTTTGGCCAGTCATGGATGACTTGGATCTTGGTTGGATCCACATGTACGCCATGTTGATCAATGATGTAGCCTAGGGAATGGACCATGTCCATGCCGAAGGAGCATTTTTCCAAGTTGGCATATAGCTTGTGCTGCCACAGGGTGTGCAAAACCTGCTGAATATGCTACAAGTGTTCGGCCCAAGTCTTGTTGTAAATGAGAATGTCATTTTTAGCATAGGGGCAGACCCATGGTTCAGCTCCAAGAGTGCACCAACAAGCCCTAGCTACTGGCCCTTTCGTCAACACCTGCGAGGCAGATGCAGTCTCACCCGAAGCAGCTATGAGGGGGTTGCAGGACAAAGATTTCTACTACCAGAAGAAATGTAAAGTGGATTCAAAGTGGTCAACACACAATAATATAGTATTATTTATCTTCCTACAATCAACTACACAAGGTATATCTATCAGATCTAACACAGTAATGCAATAATAGTATATCAGATGAAAAATAATAGAGCATCAATCACACACGACACAAGATATACATGGTTCAGCCTCTCTCTAGGGCTACATCCACAAAACTACTCTTATAATGTATTAGGATGAAGCATACAGTTCTTATCTATGCTCTCAGCTAGCATATCTTCTCTCTCTTTCTCCCTTCCCTTCCCTGTGCACCCAGTTGCAGGGTTGATCTTCGCACCCAGCTGAAGATCTTACAGTACCAAAAGGTTCTACACTTAGCACTTCTATCTCTCTCACACAACAATAATCACTCATGACAATCACAAAAACTAGAACAAACCCTCTTCCCTCATCTAGTTTCTTATTTATACATCACAATAGCTCATCAACATCCTTAGGCCGAAAACTAGGTGTCAAAACCCTAGATACCAAAACCCTAGGTGTCTAAAACCCTAGGTCAACTTGACCCATGTTTTGAGGGCTTCGCCAGCTTGTATTTCCTTCCTTCTCACGTGGTTCTCCAAAGCATCCAACAATGGATTTTTATGCTTGTTGAGTTGTCCACAATCCTTCTTTCTTGTTGATTTGTCTTCCTCAATCTCCTCGTTTAATAGCTTTCTTCCTTTTACTTCGCTTCGCCTTTTCT
>JASDQU010684572.1:28437-39992 GCA_032191745.1 Picea mariana
TGTGTTGCTCAAAATCATCCAACTGCTGATGGATTTCTCTCAAACTTCTAGTTCTCTGATTTTGCGGTTCAGAGAATGATTCTCTGCTGGAAGTTGAGTTATCCTGAGAATTTCCAGGTTGTCTTTGTACTTGCAATCTTGGAAGAATAGTTTGAGGTACTTGTTGTTCTGAATTTTCTGCGTTTTCAGAACTTGGCAGCAATGGATTTTGACTGTCCATGTGCTGATTTTCCGAATCATTCCAGAATTGATTTTCTAGAAATTATAAATCTCTGCTGAGAATTAATTTCTTGGTGATTGGATTGTAAAGCCTGTAAGATTTAGATGTTTCACTATATCTAGTGAAAATAAATTTCTCACTTCTATCATCAAGCTTCTTCCTTAATTCGGAAGGTATGTGAGCATATGCTATGCATCCAAATGTCCTTAGATGAGCTACATTGAGCTTTGTCCCACTCCATGCTTCTTGGGGAACTTTCATCTTTAGACTGGTGGTTGGCGATCTATTCAGGAGATAAACTGAGCATGCTACTGCTTCAGCCCAAAAAGTATTTGATAAGTGTTTCTCTTTAAGAATTGTTCTTACCATATTCATTATTGTCTAATTTTTCCTTTCAGCCACTCCATTCTGCTGTGGAGTATACCTTGTTGTCGTTTGCATGACAATGCCTTGTGATTTGCAGAAATTTGCAAATTCTCTGGAGTTGTATTCTCCTCCTCCATCTGACCTGAGTGCTTTGATATATTTTCCACTCTATTTTTCATCTTCTACCTTGAATTCTTTGAATTTTGCAAAAGTTTCAGACTTGTGTCTGAGAAAATAGATCCATATTTTTCTGCTGAAATCATCAATAAACGTTAGAAAGTAAAAAATACCACCTATTGAATCTGTTTGCATTGGTCCACATAGGTCAGTGTGAACAAGTTCAAGATGTTGTTTGGCTTGATTTGATGACTGTGGAAAACTAGTTTGCTTATGTTTTCCAAGTATGAAAGACTCACATGGAGGAATTTGCTCTTTAAATATAGGAAGACCTTTGACCATGGAGTTTTTCTGAAGAAGACTTAGACTCTGAAATGGTAGATGTCAAAATCTTGTATGCCAAACCATAGTTTCATTCAGGGTTGATGCACTCTGTGCATATGGTTGACTCAAATTTGCAGTTCTGAGGGTAAGGGGAAACATCCTATTGGGAGTCATGGATTTCAGAAATCAATTTTCTGCTTGGGATTTTGTCATATATCTTACAAGATGTTCCCTCAAAAAGTACCTTATAGCCATGTTCAATGAGCTTTCCTACACTTAGCAAATTATGTTTTAAATATGGAACATGATAGACATTGTATATGTCTTTCTTTACATTTTGTTTAGTAAGAATAGGAACAATTCCTTTTCCTTGAACTTTGACTAAATAATCATTTCCAAGTGTAATATCAGATGAGATTGAAGAATCAATGCATGAAAGTAATTCTTTGTTACCTGTCATGTGATTTCTACATCCACTGTTCAGCAACCAGAGATCTTTAGATTGTTGTTTAGTTTTGTGGCATGAGAGAAACATACCTCTTGAGGTGTCTCCCGTATGATTTGACACATGTGCTCTGCCTGAGAGCTGATCTATTTGCTTCTTCCTGCATTCTGATTCATAGTGCCCATACTTTTTGCAGTAATAGCATTGTATGCTTGTTTTGTCATTTGATCTTCTCCCTCTGCCTCTTTGAGGCTAGAAATTCTGATGTTGATGTTGTTGCTGATGTCTTTGACCTTGGAAATTTTGATTCGTATACTGTTGTCTGTTACCTCCACTGGAGTGAGGGTAACTTTGATTTCTCCCTCTTCCTTGGTGAGTTCTACTTCTTCCTCTGCCTTTCCCTCTACTGAAGGAGAATTGAGTTTTGAAAGCATTGGAGATTGACTCATCTGTAAGATGCAGCCTGGTCTCATGTGTCACAAGAGAACCAATTAATTCATCTGTTGAAAATCTTGACAGATCCTTAGATTCAAGGATTATTGTTACAACCATTTCAAATTTCTTGGGTAAACTTCTGAGAATTTTCTCAACAATTCATTGGTCAGTGATGGTTTCACCAATCAGTCTAATCTGGTTCACAATGCCCATGACTCTGGTCATGAACTGATCCACAGTTTCGGACTTTGTCATCCTTAGAGTCTCGAATTGCATCCACAAGGCCTGTAGTTTAACTATTTTGAACCTGTCATTTCCTTGGTAGGAAGATTTAAGAATATCCTAGGCCTGTTTGGAAGTACCAGCGCCTGTGATTTTTGAAAAAATTGAGTCATCCACAGAATTCTGAATCCATAATTTCGCTTTATTTTCTTTGTTCCTCAGTGTTGCCTGAGCAATTCTTTGCGCATTTGTCATGGCAGCGAGGGCGGGTGGATCCAGTTCCACATATCCAAGATCCAATGGTTCCCAGCATTCTTGTGCTTGCAAGAAGGATCTCATCCGTAGAGACCAGAAATCATAGTTCTTTCCAAGAAGAATCGGACCCTGAGTTGGTCCTAAATTGCTAGATGACATCATAAAAAAAAATTGCAGAAAAATAGAGGGAAATTTTGTATTTACCTCCGATCGTCGATTTGTCAATTTGCCAATAGCTGAAGGGAGATTATCGGGCTTGAATTGGCCCCTTAGTCTCCTTGCAATGTGACCACACGCCTTACTGTTAAAGCGCTACGGGCTTTTCCGACTCTTTGACTTTCAAATCGTCGAAATGCGAAAAATTGCCTTTGGACAATTCGACGGTCCAGATCTTCTTGTGATCTGATGGCCCAGATCTTATCGGGATATCGCGACTCGGGATTTCACGAGTTCTGATGACGAGTTCTTCTGACTCCTCGATTCCCCGATCTCCGATTTTTTGATGGCGCTTTCCTTTTGGGAAATTTCGTGATTGCTTTGATTACCTCCACGCATCCTAACAGATAGACGGCTCAGATCTGCGTTGGGGATTTCACTGTGGAGATTCCCGATCCCACGATTTTGAGGAGATGATGTCATCTGGGCCCCACAATGGAGCTTTCCTCCTGTCAGGATGTCGGACTTCGGAGTTCTGAAGTGCTCGTGTTTCTTGTCCTCAAGATTCGTGAAACGCCGAATCTCGATGTGCCGATGGGCCTTTCCTTTTTGGTACTTTTCCTGAGTCCTCGGATTTACGCCACGCATCCTGAAAATATGGACGGTCCACATCGTTTCGCAATTTCGCGACTTGCGACACCAAATTTCTCAGACAACTTGAAACCCCAGATGCCAAAACGCTGACAGTTTCCTTGATGTCCGCCACTTGTCTAGTCAAATGGACGGTTGGGATCTGATCGTTGTTTTTGGAATCGTGATTTCACGACTTTCGAACTTGTGTTGCGATGGTCTTTCAAAACCGCGAACTCCGAAATGCCGATTGGAGTGATGGCTTGGATCTGCTGCCACTTGTCCTCTGAGATGGACGGCTCACAAGTCTTCTCGGGATTTCGTAATTTCACAAGTTGAGATTTCTCTTGTGCACTGCAGAGGACTAAACCTCGTGCACCTTCTCGCTGATCCAATGGCTATCGGTCCTTTAAGCAAGATCTGATGGATGAAACTCTTTCACATTTTCTGCGCTCTCTTCGTTCCTTTTGGACTGGTTTCCTGCTCTGGATCCATTCGCAGGACGAATCTTACAGCCTTAGGGGCTCTTCTTTTCACCTGAGACGTGTTCTTTACTGCTGTGGAAGAAAGATTTGTGAATCTTTCAAAGATTTGGAAAAATTTCACGAGTTCTTCATTCTCTGCTACAATCTTTGACAGATTTGAGCGATTTCCAAAAATCTTTAAACGATTGTGCCTTCTGCAGCAATCTTTAACAATTTTGAATGAATCCTTCGAGTTCTTTAAATGTTCTTCCGTTCTTCAGCTCTTCTTCGTCAATATTTGACGATTCTTGAAAAATGTGCAAGAATCTTTAAAGTTTCTTCTTCTACGTTCTCTTCATCCTGGATCTTTCGAGCATTGTATGCTCTACTTCCTCTGCAGACTTCCTACGTTGAACTTTTGAACGTAAGACGGTCTGCTTCCTTGTGGAAGTTCCCTGCGAGGATCTTTCGAGAGTATGACAGACGACTCTCCAAACCTTGTGAAAGAGACTGTGTCGCATGCTCTCAAGATCCGTGAAGCTCTACGTTGTGAGGATCGTGTTGCTCTCCGGACTGTGTGAAGAGGCTTATAGCTGAAGCTCTGATACCATGATAAATTGTGAAGCAAAGAGAAATGCAGAGAGAAAGAATAAAATAGTACATTGGAATGTATGAAGAAGAGATTGTTAGAAGGTACAATGCAATGGGAGATGGTTGAGCTAAATAGGCTCAAGCAAGACAAAAATAGAAAGTACAACTGTCCAGTACAACTGGGAGTGTACAGTCAGACTGTTGAGGTTACATTATGTTTATCAATTATGAATGGAACATAGTGATCCAGTTCGTAAATGAGATTCTGAAGATGCAACTATTATTAAAAAAGAGTCTGATGCTAGTATGCGTTATTCTGACCGCAACATAGTGATCCAGTTCGTAAGCGATATCATGATGATGCAACTATAATTAAAGAAGAGAAAGAGTCTGATTCTATAGATTTTGTTCAAGTAGATCAATAGTTGCGACCTCCCCTACTAGTGGTGGAACTATAACACTGTCCAACGTTAGAACATCACGAAGATAAATCGGTGCAAATGTTGAGGTAATCCCAAGAGAGGGAGATTCTGTCACATTCCTACCTATGCCTAAATTAGTGAGTGAACCAGAAGAAAATATATATAGATCAAGGAAAGAAGAAATATCTTACTTACAGATAGTGACGTTCTTGCTGGAGAAAGATTCGTAGGTCAGGGGGAGGCTTAGGGCTCTTGTGTCTTGTGCTCGTTGAATGACCAAGTTGCAGAACCAGGTAAAATCTCTTCCACTTGGTACCACAGATTCTAGGTAAACTGGCTTTAGACTTAGCCTTTGCATAGGGGTAAACTACTTCCACCAAGTGCATTTGCGACCTCGATTTTTCATTTGCTGATAGGTAAAAGGGACTTGGATCTGCTGCCTTCCCCACAACCAACATATTTAGGTATAAGAATTAAGTAGAACTCTTCATCTTTCTCTCTATATGATGAATCTGGCTTACGAACTAGCACCACGACTGCTTTTGGATCTGTAAAAGCAACGGATCTGTATATTGGAGTACTTCGGCCCTATCTCAAGCCAACCCACTAGAGGTAGCTTAGGGAATGCAAGGGAATAACCCTCCTCCCTTCGGTTAGATTCATATGGGAGATGAGAGAGGTTGTTTCATCCAATGACTTGGACAATGCATTGACAACAAAGGCAGTACCATTCTCTTGAAATTTCCTGTTATGATGCATCCTATTCATGAAATGTTCGAGATGAAACTGATGGAAAGATGTTGGTTTCAAAAAATCTCTTTTGCATCCCCATGGATGGAAATGGTATTATTCAAAATCCATCGTGTGGGTTCTGTTGTTATCCTTGCAATACTGGCCTCATATATGCCTGGATTTGGGGTCTTTGTCTCTTTGGTGGGAAGGACAGTCTGTGCATTTCTTGCATTTGTTTTCCCAACATTATTTCACCTTAGAGATTTTAGAGGCTGTGTACATTTTTCACAAAAGGATATTGATCTGTCCATTTTAGTTTGTGGAATAGTTTTTTCCATTTATGGCACATACAATACATGTGTTGATGTCTACATTAACCAATATGGGACCCAAAGAGGTTCAGTCTAGTACAATGCAGGCTGCTTCCAATGAAATCCAATTGAAACACCAGAGGATAAATGAAGTCAGAATTGGGCATTGGATCATAAATAAAGCAAGGCCTGGATCTTATTGCAGGTAAGTAACATTTAGAAGTCAAGAGAATACAAGGAAACAAGTTTGTAAAGACAGGGGGCAGGTTTTACTTCTATGCTGAGAAAGTTCCACAAAAATTACTGCACAGTGCAGGGTACAATTGACATTATNATGGCACATACAATACATGTGTTGATGTCTACATTAACCAATCTGGGACCCAAAGAGGTTCAGTCTAGTACAATGCAGGCTGCTTCCAATGAAATCCAATTGAAACACCAGAGGATAAATGAAGTCAGAATTGGGCATTGGATCATAAATAAAGCAAGGCATGGATCTTATTGCAGGTAAGTAACATTTAGAAGTCAAGAGAATACAAGGAAACAAGTTTGTAAAGACAGGGGGCAGGTTTTACTTCTATGCTGAGAAAGTTCCACAAAAATTACTGCACAATGCAGGGTACAATTGACATTATGGATATTCTCTGTGATTGGCACGTTTCTTTAAGATTGCAGATTCAGTGTTTAGTTGACCAGTGCTTTCTTGCAGAAACCTACTTGAACAAGCCTAGTGTGGTTTATTAGATAATTGGAAGGTGATTTCTCAGTTTTAGGCAATGAATTCTTTCAACAACATCCCATATTGTGCAAGCTGAAATACTGACTTGACAGTCCTTGAATTGTGAATTTTAAGAAAAGGGCTTACCAGCAGAAACTGCTTATAGTGATGTACTTTGATTCCCCTCATCCTAGTTGCTTGGAGGTTTGGAACCTCCACAGAGATGAATGTCAATTATTCAAAGATAAAGCAGCTCTGTGTTTCCAAGATTTCATATTCGGGGGATTAAAGGGGAATTTGAGGTATCCTTGAATATCTTACAGAGGAGGAGATTATTTACAAAGGACGCTAGGCTTGAAGAGAAACCTTGCCCTCTCATCCTCTCCCCAACCAAAAATATGCCTTCAGTGGTGTTGAGCAAGCAAGACCATGACAGAAAGAATCATGTTGGAATAACAGGCATATTATGATCCAAACTGGCGGCCCGCGTGCTTGTTTCTCCCTCTTACCACCTTCTCTAGAAATCCATAGACATCTCCAAGATTTATTCTAGTAGGGTGAAAGAGCGAGTTGATGCCTTTTTGCCCTCAAAACCGATCGATCAAGAATCCATTTCTGATTCCAAAGTGGGCTACTAGTGGAAATTCGTTGCGAGGTACTTGGAGCACCAGGTGATAGAGCTGGCAGTTGAAATTTGTAGACACCCTGCATGTGAGACCTGTCCAGTCTGTGCATGGAGCACTATGCATGTGAGACATGTCAAGTCTGTGCATGGAGCGCTACACGTGGAATCATATTATTTTATTTTTTAATTTAAAAAAATTATGAATTTATTAACAAAATTGCCTATTTGTGTACAACTACGCTCTACTTTCGAAACAAATCCAAGGGACCTAACTAGTTTTCAAGGCAGCTGGGTGGAAAAATAGTCCCAAAATCCATTCCCAAAGCATTTTCACATATTGACTTTGATTTATTGGCATTGGCTGAAGTTATCTTAACATTTTTCCTCGTAATTCCTGTGCAAGCCACTGTTTTACTGCACGTAAAATTCACAGCCACATTTGTCGATGATGTTCCATACCCAAAATCTAAACCCATTCCATGAGCACAACCTTCAATTAAAATTTATATACAACTAAAAAACTATTTATAACATTGTGTCTTTCTTCAAGCAAATAAACAAGGTGATCAAGTCAAGCTTGCAGGCTGGAAACAAATCAAGCAAATAAACAAGGTGATCAAGTCAAGCTTGCAGGCTGGAAACAAACCTGAGGATCAACAATACAATAATATATACTGACTGCTTCAATTTATATTAATCACCACAAATGTTCATGTGTGCAGGGTTGCTCGAATGCGGCTACAACAAGTTCCTCTACCTTCTCGGCTGGGACTTGTTTCTCTGCAATTTGTCTTGTTCATCTACATTCTAAAATGATTTATTTCTATCAAATCAAAACTTACAAAAGTGTCTACAATGAATATTTGATCTATCCCTTCCTTTTTAGTCTTCTTATATGGGAGAGATGAGTGGTTGAAACACCAACTTTAAACTTGTGAGTGTAAAGCTAATGTTTGTTCTTACTTTTGTTTTCATTTTTTACGTTCATTTTAAAGTGAAAAAACTATTGTACTTTGCCTTGAATTATTATTATTATTATATTCTTTTTCATATCTATTTCAATATTATGTAATGTGTTTTCACTTCTATTAATTAAAAGCAAAAGAATAAAGAATAGTACTATTTAAACTTCTATTATTGTTATATTCTTTTTCATATCTATTTTAGTATTATGTAATGTGTTTTCACTTCTATTAATTAAAAGCAAAAGAATAAAGAATAGTACTATTTAAACTTCCATTCCCTTCTAGAATTCTAAGTGTTAGGTATTTTTTACAATTATGTTTGATTATTTATGACTATGACATTGATTATGATTGTATCACTCTATTTATTTTTTCAGGTTACATTCATTTTTCCAAAACCAAATCTTTAATATTCTTTTAGATCAAATCATCTAGAACATATAGCAATGAGAAAAATATCATATCCTCGGACTAGATTAGGGAAATTTCTTTGTCACTTTCTTTTCCTAAAATAGTCGGTTACATACAAGATGTTTATTCTTGAATATTTTTCAAGTTCTAGGAATCCAAGCTCTCTGGACAAAATGAATTCAATTTATAAATATGGGACCCATAGCCATTGTAATATGATTGGTGAACTTATTACAACTTTTGAAACCACAAAATGGTAGTTGGGGGAGTTTTAGAAGGAATATCTCAAATATTATACGCTAGGAGGAACTCATCCAATGTATCATTTCACTAAGGTTATTCATCATTGTATATCCTTTATATAGAGAAATTTAAGATGTTTAGGAATTGAAAAAGTCTTCTATGGTGTCCATGTTCACAACACTTAAGAGCTACAAAAAAAACTACGAGAATAAGAGAAAAATAAATGTGAATTTCATGTGAAGGATTAATCATGAATTCGACAAGACATTACTGTTAAATGTGATTGATATTCACAAGAGAACTAGGATTTTGAGAGAACAATTGACATGATCTTGTCAGATAAAGATAATGAAATCAAACATTTGAATAATTATTGTCAAGTGCTTCTTAAGGAAGTAATTTTTTTTAAAACATAAGGATATACCAAACATAAAATTAGACAAAGAGACATCCATGGATGCAAGTGAATCAATGAAGATTTTAGAAGTTGAAACTACAGATAAAGAGACCTTGTATCAAAGTGTCACCAATAAAGTTGTATCATTTAAAGAGAAGCCAAAAATGGATTTAAAAAAAATTCAATGACATGTCGACATCTATAGATCCAATAATAGTTGAAGGTTCCTTGATCACCACTAATGAAGTCATATGTCTGCCAAAGGATGTTGACACACCAATGAATACAAAAATAACAAATATCAACTAGAAGAAACAATCAACACATGAAATGTTTAAACTAAACATTAAGATGGATCAACTTATGAAGGTATCATATTGGGACCCAAATTACCAAATTACAAAAATAAAAGGACATAAGAATCAATGTACCATTGTCAACATTATTATTACATATCTAAGCATCTGAAAATTAATAGAATTTGATGTAAACACATAAGAATATCAAATCAAGAACCTCATCGTTAAAGAGTTTGAGAAAGAATCAACTTGGGTTGGATTGATCCCTTTTTGATGGAAAAATATATCTCAAATATTTGGAAACGATATTGGGTTATGTCATCACCATTATCGAATAAGTGAAATTACAAGGATATGGATCATTCTATTAGAAATAGTTTTCTCTACACATGCTTTGAGGATAGAGTGTTCTAAGGGAGCAGGGACCTATAATATACCTAGGGTATATTACCACTAAGTAATAATGTATAAACATATATATCGCAATAGTACTAATGTAAGTTAATATTTTATTTTATGTTGTAGTAAGGAAATTCATTCGCTTTCCAAAGCATACAACTTATTACCCTCTACATTTATTAATTTTATATATATTCTCATTGTATTCATTTCGGAATATATTTCTAACCCTGTTATGCACATGGCTTCACCGGAAGTATTCCTATACTTGAAGGATATTTTCTTTTGTTAAATTAGAGTAGGATAGTAAATAAATAGATAAATGTTGCATTGAAGTGAAATGCAACCTATCTTTCATACTTTTCATAAATGGGAATGTCAAAATTTAACAAATCAATTAGTTTAAGATCTTGTGTTCCTCTAGTATATTTCTTTCTAAAAGTTATGATAATTTTGTTTGGAATTTTATGAGAAGGTAATCTCTTCATCCTATGAATGCACACACAATATTGGAAGGTTATTTTGAAAAGCGGAGAACGCATCCTTGTCAATGGAAGAGAACACTTAAGGGAGTACTTCATGGCCTATTTCCTCAAATTTGTTGTTTTTCCTTAAGTTGTTAAAAAAGATGCATTTGTTCTTTTTCATTACCTATCTATTTTAAGACCACTATTTCACAAAGATGATCGATTAAGTGATATTTTAAATAAAAATTGAAACCAAATGTTAATTCTATACTATTTTATTCATAGCTAATAATCTTTGGCCAAATAAATCATGAATAATGTATGCATTGTTCAACTTTTGACATTTTCCTTGAATTTTCTATTTTTAAGCATGAATACAAATCTAGTTTTAATTAGTTCTATTGGTTTGTTTTTAGCAATTGTTCACATCCATCTCAACAACCATGCTTATTCTTTTAGCATCTCACATTTTGTGCATGAGGGCATTCAAAATCTCAGGCATGGGGTAGTGGTTGTTGGGACTTTCAGATTATTTTTCAGCTTCTGTCAGCAAGTCCAAATCAACATGTTCAGTGTTGAAATTTGATAGTCATTTCCATAATTCTGGTACCTAAATCAAATTTATACATTAGTTACCTACATAATTATGGTACCAATACTAAATTCCTGCACTAGTTTCAGTACCAAGCTGTGCTAAATTTCATCCAACATATTTTACACATTTTTTGTTGTAGCCCACAATACACATAATCCTGAAACTCAAAGTATTCTAGTCACAGTGTGAGGTCTACAAATTCCAATTTGAAGATCATAAAGACATGTTCCGGTACTGACTTGTTCCAGTACTATCATGTTTCAGAAATGCAACAACTTATCCGGTAGTAGTTAACAATTTGGTACTGGTGCCAAGTAATATGATCATTGACCTGTAATTGACACTATATCCACTTTAGGTAATTGGAGGTATGAGCCAATATTTTCTTGTTCTTTCTATCAAGGAATCATTCAAGTTGTGTGATAAACTATTCTTCACTTTTATGTACACCTTCCTTCTACAGTTTTACACTGACCCATAAATGTATCATCCTTGTTACCCCTTCAAGAGATATTTTAACATTCAACTCTATATGATCATGGGTGTGCCTGTCTTATTATCTCATCCTTCTGAAAAAGTGATTAATAATTGAAAAATCCATTGAAAAATGGTGACACCATTATGTCCAATACTAACCTATTTGATTCAAAAAGTTCTTATCCAATTTTCTCTTACAAGCTTCTCTTGGGTGGTATTGATGAAAAATTTCATGTGGCAGACCACTCATATTAAATCTCAATGGA
>JASDQU010684573.1:0-45218 GCA_032191745.1 Picea mariana
GCTCCCACTTTGGTAGACTTGGTCTTCAGGGAGAGTAGAGCTCCCAAGGCCAAGGATTGGATCATAGATATTTAGGAGATTCTCAAGTTGTTGAAAGAGACCTTGCAGACGGTGCAAAACTGACAGAAGATAAGTGCGAATAGGCATAGGATAGAGCGCATATTTGAGGTTGGAGATTTGGTTTTCTTGAGACTCCAACCCTATAGATAATCATATATGAATAAGAGTGGGGCCGAGAAGCTCAATCCCAGATTTTATGGTCCTTACAGGATCATGCGTTGAGTTGGCGAGGTTGCTTACGAGCTAGAGCTTCTAGAGGGGAGAAAGATTCATAACGTGTTCCATGTGTCTTGCCTCAAAAAGGCAGTGGGAAAATTCATTAACACATCATAGGAGCTTCCCCCGTTGGATGAGGAGGGACAGTTGGAGTTAGTTCCGGAGGAGTATTTTTTTGAGTTCTGGGAGTGGAAACTAAGGAGAAGGGTCAGGAACATTACACTTAATTTCAAAGTCATATTCACTCATAAATTCAAGTGATCTAGTTTTCTGTCATTTAATGTTGGCTATACCAATAAATGTTTTAGACCGCAATGGTATGTCCTTAGTTAAAATTTCCTCCCCATGAGGTAATGTATCCACATTTTCAATGCATGTACAATTGCTACTAATTCCAAGTCATGGGTAACCTCTCATGCTCTTTTAATTTTATGGACTCATAGCATACCACATGATCTTTTTGTGTGAGAAATCCACCAAGCCATTCCTTGCATGCATCAATGCACACCAAAAAATATTCATCCGGGTCTGCTATCTTTAGTATTGGCGCACTTGTCTTTCAGCTGCTGAAAAATTTCTTCACACTTGGGAGTTCATTTAAATTTCACTCCCTTCTTTTGCAAAGAAGTTATTGGGATTGCAATATTTGAGAATCCTTTTATGAATCTTTGGTAATACCAGAAAAGACACATGAATGATATGATATCGATGAAATTTCTTGGCACTGTCCATCCTCTAATGGCCTCTATCTTCTCAAGATCCACTGCTACCCTTCTGATAAAATAATATTCCCAAAGTAGTGAATCTTCCTTTGATAAAATATGCACTTACTTAGCTTGGAATATTTTTTTTTCTCTCTTAAAAGTTTTAGCATCATTCTTAAATGTATCTCATGTTCCTCCTCTGATTTAGTAGATGAGTATATCATCTAGGAACAAAGTTACAAATTTTTCTAGGTATTCCCTGAACACTTCATTCATCGGCAACATGAAAACAACTAAGCCATTTGATAACCTGAATGACACTATTGTGAATTCATAATGCCCATATTTTTTCAAGAATTTTGTCTTGCTAATATCTTCTTCCTTTATCCTCACTTGATGATATCCCGATCTCAAGTCAATATTGGAAAATATTCTTGCACCTTTCAGGTAATCAAATAAATCATCAATCCTTGGAAAAATATATATTTTTTCTTTATGGTGACCTTATTTAGTTATCTAAAATCAATACATAGCCTTAAGGTTCCATATTTCTTCTTCAAAAAAATAACTAGCGCACTCCATGGTGACACACTTGGATGTATACACCCCTTCCTTAACAATTCTTCAACTTTCATTTACAACTTCTTTAATTTTGGTGTGCCCATTTTGTATGGTGTATTGATCACTAGGGCAGCTTCTAGAACCAAATCAATAAAGATATCAATGTCTCTCTTTGGTGGAAATTCCAGGATTTCCCAAAAACATCTTCAAAATCCCTTAAGACCAGATGATCTTCAATACTTTCCACTTTATCTTTGGTTGCCTCTTCCATATGGGTTGAAAAAATATGGCATCTCTTATTTAAACCCTTTTTCAATTGCATGGCTAAAATTTCTCTAACAACTGTAGCTCTTGGAATTCCTTAAGCTTTTCCTTACTTCTCTTCTTCATCAAGAAATGAGATTGTCTTTTTGTAATAGTCTACAAAAACATGTTTTTTTTCTAACTAATCCATGCCATTTATACAATCATATGAACACAATGGTGTGATGTTCGCATCTACCTTTGTGCTGAGTCCATTCATGTCTATTGGACAATCTTTAACTAGTTCATTGATTTTCCTATCAGCTCCTATGGCCAACTGAACTAATCAAGATTTATTATGCTTACTCATTTTCAAGTGAAACCTTTCAACAATGTTAAAGTTTATGTAACTATGGATAGATTCAGAATCACCTAAAATTTATGTGTTGGTTATCAATCTTACCTTCCACTTCAATCATGGTGGATTGCTATTCTTATTGCTTATTATCCAAGACATAAATCCTTGGCATGTTTCCTCCCATGTCTTCCAATTTTTCATCCTCTTGAATGTTGTGGACATTCTTCATTCCTTTCCCCTTGTGAAGGAAGTCCCTATATAAGTGATTTCTCTCACCTCCCCAACATTGTATAGGTTGCTACCTTGGCCTTTTCCCAAATAAATCTACAGTCTTGTGATCATTTTGGGTTGACTGACCTTGTTGATTTTCTTGGGAGTTATTCTTGAAAAAGGGTGGCTTGAAACCTATCTTCCTTTGATCCTTTTTAACCTTCATATTGTCATTCCAATGTTTTTGGAAAATTGACCTTCCTCTGCTTTGATCATAAAGATGTTTTCCCCTCCTTGTGGCTTCCTCCAAATTTTTGGGGTTATCATATTGTATCTTGTCACTATAGGAGGGTAACCCACTTAGAAACCTTTGTATTTTTACTTTTTCATCCTTTATGAAGTCAAAGTATTTCAACAACTAAAATATTCTCTTCTCATATTCATCCATTTTCATGCTTCCCAACTTGATTTCAAAGAACTATTTCATATTCCTTGCATAATAATGTTCAAAAAAATATTTCTCTTGGAAATATCCTTTGAAATACCTCCATGATATCCTTTCCTAATCAAGGTGTTTGTATTGCTTAAGTTGATCCTACCACATAGATTATTTTCCTTCCAAGTGGTAGGTTGTGATTCTAGCTTCTACCCTTGAGGGGTAATCATGCAACTAGAAATATTTATTCATTTCCAACATCCAGGCCTCGACCTATTCTCCTTTCCTATGCTCAACATTGAAAGTTGGTGGTTTTAGTTTCTTGAGTTCACCTTGCAATATGTATGCCTCAAGTCTTCTTCTCTATCTTCTGAAAGGAGACACACTTGTGATGATCCCTAGCCCTGAACTTGCATGAGTTCTTCTAGTGGACTGATTTGTAGAATGATCGTGCCTACTCATGCTTCTTGACTACCCATCATTCCCATGATCATCCATTTTTCCATGGGATCTAGATGTTTCCACTTGTTTAGCACTAACTTCTTGCTAGGTTCTAGAGTCTTTGTTGACTTGCTTATGCAACATATTTAAACTCTGAATTATCTCTTCCCAAGCCTTCATAATCCTTTCATTATCAACCATACACCTCTACACTTTCATGTGTATACTTCTCATAGTTATAGGCTATTTCCTACCTCTTCTTCCATTTGAATATGTCTCAACACTTCCAATACTGACATGCATACCTATGATCTCTTCTTCATGGCTGTAAGATCCCTTAGCATATTCCATTAATTCAGTCCTTATATAAGAACCAAAAGTTGATATCTTGTACCTCTAATTCTGCAAGAAATGTGCATGTAATAATTATTTTTTAAAAATGAATAATATAAAACATTTCATTGTCCATTGGATGTTGATTGGGTGGTTGGGAGGAATGGTTGTTACCCTCGCCACCCAGGTTCAATTCCTTGTAAGTTACATGTGATTCCCTTAAATGAGTCTACGATGCTCTTGTTGTTGAGCCCCCAATATTCTGAAAATGCTCGGCCTCCCCATGTTCTTTCATGTATTTCGGGTGGGGGGGGGTTTATGTGAATGTAGTGAGTACCGGTCTTTGGTGCCATGAACCACTTGTAAAAAAAATATAAAACATTCCATCAATTAGAATATATTTTATTCTTCATCCCAATTTATGAAGGACATAATGCAATGAGCCAAAATATGATTCCTTAGATACATTCCTCCCTGAAACATATTTCCAACAGTTGTACTCATGCCTCATTATGAGTTCTGAGTAGAAAGTTACAACACTTACAAGTTGCAATTTCCACTCACTTACTGCTACATAAATGATTTATTACTTTCTGATAAAATTTTAACACCTATTTCAAAATTATGGGTAGACATATGTCTTCTTCTCCTCAAGAAATTTCCAATGACTAATCATTTTCTCAAATCTGAGCTCTGAGATGAAAGTTATCGCTCGGAGAAGTTTAGACTGTTTTTCCCATTTTTATCCCTATATGCTACAAGTGTCTTTTTTTCTCTTCCTGCACAATTTTAAATATCCAGATTCCAAATCTGGCTCCATGGATGGATTCTATGGTTCATAATATCTCTGTAGACTGGTCCTGAGCCCTAAACAAACTTCTAAGCAAGGAGTTATTCCCTCTAGAGGTAAATTGATGATGAAATTTTACCTTAATTGTTTCAGTTGTAACTTTCACATACGAGCTCTGTTGTATGCCTAGAGTAGCTCATTGGATAGTTCTCTTTGAGTTATTTTATTTGAGCTGCAAAAATAGAGTGTACCTCAGTACACTCTATTTTTGTGGGTTTTGATTTCCTTAAAGCATTGTTTAGGGCACCAAAAGCATCTCAAAAGTCTATGACCTTCAAAAATTGTAAAAATTTCATAGAAATTTGACTATTTTAATGTCATAACAACCTTTAAATATGAGTCATCAATCTCAAATCAGGTGAAATATAATCCATTGATCCACTAAACCTTCCCAATATTGCAGATAAATCTCCACCATCAATCACCAACTTGAAGCAGTATGGACTATTGATTCAAGGTCCATCGATGATCGATGATTGATGTTTTCCTTTGGATGTGTGCAACGTTTTTCCAAAAATACTGACTCAACCATCAACCATTGGCCTCTTTATTTAGAAACCAATTTGAAATAACTTCCTAAACCATATGAATTGAACATCATTCATTAATTATTTTCATTGGGGAATGAAACTCCTCACCAATTTGGTCAACCTGAACATTGACCCTAAACCATTCCTAATGGCTGACAAAAACTTCTCCAATTCAACCGACCTAACGATCGATTATTGGTCATTTATTGGATGACGTCAAAACTATGCTAATGTGGCATGCCACATAGACAATGACATGGCATGACACACATCATGATGTGTCAACTTCGATGACATGGCATGACACGTGGATTTTGACATGGCATGAAATGTCCTCCTCCTCTTTTTTTCATCGACCATCGACCATTTCTATTGGTTGAACCGAACACCTTGCCAATTATGTCGACCCCTAACCATCGAGCATCGATGATTGAAAATTCCTCTTGATGAGAAAAAACCTCACTAAATCGACTAACCCGACCATTAGCCGTTGGGAATTTCTATTGGCAGCTAAAACACTTCGCCAATCTGACCAACCCGACCATCGACCATCGACGATTTCCCTTGGCCAACACTAGCACTTAGAAATTTTCAAGAAAATGCTCTATGAATTTGGACCTTCAATCTACCATTCAAAATGATCTCTGTCTTTGATTTTTCAAACTTCACCCAACTCTACCGACGAGTCTCAACTACCAATTTTCTCTATTTTCAAAGCTCCAAAAGAAAATCCTGGTTGTCGATTGGCTCCAACCTCCCAACGATTGAAAATGAATCCATATCGTTGATCTATCTCATTTTCCCAACCACTGAAATGAATCTTAGTCATTTATATGCTTGCACACAACCTCCAGAAACCTTATAAATTTTTAAATTTATTAAAATGAATATAGGCCATTGATCTTGAGATCAAACACAATATCAACTGTCAATTCACTAAACTCTTCCCAATTCTTCAACGACCTATAAAATGTGAAAATTGACCTTCCAAATCAAGTTTTAACTCTGCAACTATGAATATTTACTCCATTAAACCTCTTAGACAGTTACGAGTCCTTTAAACTCGATTTTTTCTTATGGATTTGGGGATTTCTCTCCAAATTTTCACCATTTTCCCCCAAATCTATCATAGAACAAAATCTGCAACAATGAATTTACCCAAATTCCCACTAGTTCTTTTCCCATACAATCCTGATGTTTGAACCAGAGGCTTTGATACCATAATGTAACAATCCCTATCCCAGTTGAGGTCCATTACACGTGGAAAATACCCATAAATTAAAATTTTCTTATGAAAAAATTCCTATATCTTATCACCTATGAATTACACACATATTTAACTATCATTTGATACCATTTAGTAAAACAATCATGAAAAAAACTAATAACTCACACAACAACATGTAAAACCATTCTCATACACAGAGTTCATGGACAACAATTTTAACTCGTAAATACAACACATAAATATATAAAACACTTGTCTTTTAATTTAGTTGTGCAACCAACTTCTTGGGACAAATGTTCCACCCAACCATAGACTTGCTTATCCAAATATCAACAACAATTCACCCCCAAGCTTGGGCTAGCAGTCCACAAAAGAGGGTGGTCTCTCATTATCCACTCACAACTCATAAATCCCACAACCCACTTGATATGGATTTATGAGCGAAACTAGATGAATAACAAACTGAATACAATAACATAGATATATGGAGAAAAACAACAAATATCCAGTGAACAATAACTTCTATTGAATAAATGAAATAGGATGAAACTGTAAAATTGCAGAACTGAAAACAACTTGCTCGAATGGTGGTACTTATCTCTGAGAAGAGATGTGGCTGCTACACGCATCTATCTGAGAAGAATGATTACAATGAGGCTCCAAAGGCCTTTTTAACATTACTCATGAATGCCAAAACCCTAAACATCCAAAACCTAACCCTAGGAGATGAAATTCCAAAAGTTATGTGGGCCCCGATGGGTAAGTTGGCACCTCAACTTCCTTTGGTTGTAAATTTTGCATACGACCTCTGTTTTATGTTTGTGATAGCTCATTGGAAAGGTATTTTCGAAAAATACAAATTATGCCACCAAAATCTAACTCCATCTATAGTTTGACTGTGGAAAGCCAAAAAATATTTCTTAGGGTCCCAAAATGACTCTGGATGTACAAAAAGATGTGCTGACAAGAAAACATCCAAAATAAGCCAGTTGGATTATGTGGGAGGCCACCAATCTCCACATGCAAGCTGTGTAGGGATTCAGACAGCCTCGAAAGTGTAGAACCCACAATTACAAAGAAGTACAGAAGAACATGTTGAACTAAAAACTGCAAGAGGAGCCAGTTGGAATATGTGGGTGGCCACCAATATCCACCTGGATCACCACTAGTATTCTCCTACAACTATCCCAATTTTCCACTAGCTCTCTTCCTATTGACCTACCCAACCCAAGGAATGTACCCATCCATTGATATAAGTACCTCATGTGTCTCATTCGTTCATTAGGGTCTCTCTGGCACATGTAACCAGGAATTTCTCAACTGAGAAACTCAAGGGAAATCAGTGCCAGGAAAACTACCAACATTAGTGCTTGAAAACCTGAATCTTCATTCTTATTCTCCAAATATGCTCTAGAAATGCTCCAACATGCTCCATAATTTTCCCTCCATGGCTATTCCAACTCCAAGATCTTGTTTTTTCTCTCTCCTTGTTGTTCATGCCAACAAATTGAATCCTCAAACTGTTGTAACTTTCCATACAAATTTTCTCTCTTTGGATTTCTTTATTAACTCACACACTTTTGTAGGATGATTGTAATCAACCCCCATTGTTGGTTTTTTCTTTCTCTTCTTACTTCTTCTTGGGTTGACCTAGGTTTAGATCTCAACAGGTTTCCAACAAAACCCTCTAAAACTATCGTCCCTCTTGGTAAACCAGTGGGAAACACTACACATAGGGTGCACAATGCAGTCTCACCCGAGATAGATTTATGGGTGACTGTAATACCCAGTAGTTTGCAGTCTAGGAATGAGTGGGGATCTGGTATTTTGTTCTTTCGTCTTCATGCATTAACCTTGTTCTTGATTTAAGTATTTCTAGGATTAATTCATCTTTAGCCTTATGCATGCATGATAATACATCTAGTTAATCATTCATTCATAAGTTAATCATTAAAAGAAAGTAAATACTCAATAAACATCACATAGAACACAAGTTTTACCATGGTTCACCCCCTCCTAGGAATATGTCTACAATTATCTTGCTTCTTTTCTATTTTATTTAATTTGCTGCAAAATCTTGTGCTGCGTGCATTACATCTTAGTAATAGAATTAAGATCGAGGGTGAGAACTCCCTGTGAGGATGACTAGATCACACCAGGATCCTTATATTGTGACCTAACCCTCAAAATATAGCTTATTCGACTCTTCTACAACCTTATTACAATCGATAGTCTCACAAAGTGATATGATCCTTTTCTTTCCTTAACTGACATGTGACATCCCCCCTTTTAGACCTCCTAGGTTCTTATTTATACTATTTCTTAGGCTTATAGCTATTACAATAATTATCAAAAAACCTAACCCTATCATGGTTAGGGTTTCCTACATGCACACCATGTAGTTTTTCCTCTTTCATGCTGATTTTCCTGCCACCTATTGCACGCACTAAAAAATTAGGTCTTTCCCAAAATATATATTTTCTCCAAAAACAGGTCTACGCCCAGAATAGAATTCCTTCTCAAAATAGGCCTACACCCAATAGGCCCCCAACACTGACATGTGGCTCATCTTGAGCGACTCAGGTGGTGTGCGCTCCCTGTACTACCTTGTCCAAATTGTGGAACTTATCTGCTAGTTCCTTTCCTTTTGTCCTCATCTACGTAGTTTTTCTTGTTAGTGCCTTGATTTTCTGCGGTGTTATCTCCTCCTGCATTAATTTTGCGCCCTCTAAATGTGCTTGTGCCATACTTGTCTTCTCTTTCTCCATCTGTGCAATCATCTGTGTTGCTTATTCATGGAGGGGTTCCAATTTGGATTGTCTTTCTTGCTTCTTTGTATGCATTGTCATCAAATTTGTTTGCAAAGTCTTCACTTCTTGAGTGCCTTTCAAGTGCTCTGTGATACTCATTATTTTCTGTCATTGTTTGAGCTCATGTATGGAAGCACTGATTTTCTCCTATTATTGGTCCCATTGTTGGAATTTTTCATCTTCTTCCAGAATGGTCCATATATGTGCGGTTCTGTCGAACAACTCTTCTACTTCACTTGATTCTTTTTCCATCTCTGCTATGTGGAGTGCAGATTTTTTCTCTCTCTGTTCTCAAACCTACAGAGGAGTCGTAGGATTAATACTATCTTTGAGTTCCTCAATTTCCTGCTTATATATGTCAATTGTTTGTGAAATCATGTTGATCTTCTCCTCTGCACTCTATTAGCACTAGAAGTCACACCTAGACTGCTATAGGTGTAAGCCTAATACCCATCAGAATTTGAATAATTAAATAAATTTTATGGTTGGTGGATTAGAAAGAAAGAACAAGAAAGAGAGAAACATAGTGTCTATAGAGACATTCCATTGGGCATGGAGTCTTAACATTCTACAGATTAAAGGGAATCAAGCTGCCTACCAGACAAAAGGGATATTTAATGATGAACAAAAGAATGAAGTAGATAACACTAAGAATAAATATTCATCGAGCAATGATCCTCTTTGAAAAATGAATAAAAGGAATTCTTGAACAAAAATCATGAAAGAAGGTAATCACTACAAATCCTTTGTAGCCTGGGATTCTCCTACCCATGAAAATCCATTGATCCTCAATGTTGTAAAATCATTCAAGCAAGATGAAAATGTAAAATGTAAAACAAATAAAACACAATTTGATCGTAACATCTCTCATGAATCTCTAATGGCATAAATGTTACATTCTTATATGACCAGCTGGCTTACAAATCATCATACATAGCTAAACTGCCTCCAAATCTCCCCTAAATCTCTCCAGTCTCTATTTGGAGTTCTCTCACTCATTAAATAGAAAATAACATCAATAATATCTCTAGGAGGTCGCATCCTACTCCATGCATTGGATTCTATGCCTTAGAGATATGTGGCAAACAAAAATCCTACTAATTCCTTGATTCTTGGAAACTGTCTTTTAAAATAAATGCAATAGGTACAAGTGTCCCTTGGTGTCTAAATGATCTTTGAGAACCCATTCGAACCTCCTCAGACAGGTGGAATCCCTCCTACAACTCGAATTTATCAGATTGTTAGAGGTTGCAACACAATTTTAGGATTCACTGCAAACTTTCTTGTTGGTGATGATTTCAACTTTTCTCCCAAACAACGAACTAGGGAAGGCTAATTTTTGGTCAGCACGTCAACAGTAATATGGTGCTTCTCCACACCAAATTTCAGAAGAACCCAAATCGACATTTAAAAGTTAAGATGAAAATACAATTTTTCTGTGTACTAGTTGAGTTTGCAGTGCACAGTTGAGTTTGCAATGCGCATTAGAGTTTGCAACGCGTAGTGAAGTTTACAACGAGAAGTTGAATTTTCAGTGCATAGTGAATTTTGTAGCGCTAGTTGATTTTGCATCGTGCAATGAAGTTTGCAGTGCATAGTTAATTTTGCAGCGTGTAGTGACTTTTGCAACACACAATGAATTTCGCAGCGTGCAGTGAAGTTTGCAGCACACCATGAATTTTGCAGCACATAGTCGCAAATGGAAATGAAGATAAGAAATAATAAATCTTCCTTTTGAAACCGACCCTTGGAGATGTTGGATGATGGCCAGATGCTAAAAACAATATTGGTGCTAACATTGGCTCCTACTGGGGAATGAAATGCTCCCTGGGAGTTGCCAAGAACTTGTAGTTCGAATGCCTTATCCATTTTGAAAATATGAAACTTGTAGCTGTCCATCATGCACTACAGTCGACCTGAGCTGCAAACTGTGAATTGTTCTTTCCTGAAGTTTACTTCTTCTCTTTATTGGAAATTAAAACATTCACACACTGTGTAAACTGAGGAAAATTCTTTAAACATCAAGCTTATTTGTTTACAATTCCTATACTAACCAACTGAAGAACCACTTTTCTCATGTATATAAAAATTTCCAAAATAGCCAATCAAGCAACTAATTTCTTAGCATGGATTTATGCTTGTAGTTGTCTAAAAAAAACATAAAAATAATTTAATGTATGCAACAAAAAAATCTTAGACAACTCATACTCACAGCGACAAAGAAACACCATGCCCAAACTGTCAATGCGTGAATCTTTTGAAAACAAAGACTCCATCCAATTGGCTATTGGATCATGAAACTCATGACAAATTGTTTTGGGCTGATACAAAGGACAAGGCTGCCACTGTACTGAATGTTCTATGTGAATAACATTATGATCTCTTAGATTCTGAAAAACAAAAGACTGCTGCAATATATTTCCACTGTTGTCAAATATTTCAAGTGAAGGATGAAAACGAAGCTTGTCTTCATGATCTTTTACAGGAGTAAGTATATTTTCAAATTTATCATAAACAAGTAAACTTTGAACACACACAATCTCAAGAACCTGTTTATCATCCTTCTCTTCAATCATAGGTGAAAACACGTCGTAGGAAACCTCTTGAAAGACCCAAGGAAAATATTCTTCTGCAACTATTTCTTCATGACAAGAATCATTTTCATAGTTATCATATGTTGATGTGTATGTTAGTTCTTTGGCATCTGAAAACTTAAAATAAACAAATTTATATTCATGAAAATTTGGAGTAGCCTCAAAACTGCTAGAGACATTCAGGTCAAGGACAAATGTGTCTACAGTGTTGCTATCACCATCATCCTTATCATTAAAAAAATCAAAAGACTCTTCTTTTGAAACTAAATACCTAGAGAAGGTTTTACATGGGGACTATTCCTCCTCTACACACTCAATAGTTTTTTCGGCTTCATCCTTATAACCAGAAGAATTACTAAATGAATGTTGGATGTAGAATTCAAATTCTTTACAACAGTTTTCAAAAAGAAGATCAGTTGGATAAAATATTTTGAAATGATGATGAAACATGGTATGAAACTATTGTAATGATGAAATAATTGGGGGAGGAAGAGATATATACCATCCTTAAGAATCTCCTTCTAGTGTATACATGAATATTTTCATGAGCACATCCTGATGATGTATATCTAATTGATCCATAAATTGATGAAACATAATGAGGTGTTGTGCAAGATTATTCTCCTTCCTTTCTCTGAATACATGTAGAAAATCTTCCCATTCTGATATATGAGGTACTGGATGTGGGAAATGAGGAACCACATAAACGTTAAGAGGCACAAAACTATGAGCCAAAACAACAACAAATTCCTTTGACATTTTGAAATTGTGGAGTCACCACTGGATCTGTCCTTCATGGAGTCTCCAATTGAATGATGCAGTTTGTATTGTGTCAACAACCTTTGTTCAACATCAAAGACTGGATCTAAGATTTGTCGTTCTCCCAGGGAAAATATTCAACTTCGTCCCCGAAAGCGGTGCCAAAAATGTTAGCACTAAAGCTCACACCTAGAATGATGTTGGTGTAAGCCTAATACCCATCAAAATTTGAATAATTAAATCAATTTTATGGTTGGTGGATTAGCAAGAAAGAAAAATAAAGAGAGAAATGGAGTGTTTACAGAGACATTCCATTGGGCATGGAGTCATAACATTCTACAGATCAAAGGCAATCAAGCTGCCTACCAGAAAAAAAGGGATATATAATGATGAACAAAAGAATGAAGTATATAACACTAAGAATAAGTATTCATCAAGCAATGATCCTCTTTGAAAAACGACTAAAAATAATACTTGAACATAAATCATGAAAGAAGGAAATCACTGCAAATCCTTTGCAGCTCATGAATCTCCTACCCATGAACAACCATTGATCCTCAATGTCTTAAATTCATTCAAAAAATATGTAGATGTAAAATGTAAAACAAATAAAATTTGTTTGGATAGTAATAGCTCTCATGAATCTCTAATGGCGGAAATGTTACATTCTGATATGCCCAACAGGCTTACATATCAACATACACAGCTAAACTACCTCCAACTCTCCCCTAACTCTCTCTAGTCTCTATTTGGAGTCCTCTAACTCATTAAATAAAAATTTACATCAATAATATCTCTAGGAAGTCGCAGTGTACTCCATGCATTGGATTCTATGGCTTAGAGATATGTGACAAACAAAAATTCCAACTAATTCCTTGATTCCTGGAAACTGTCTTTTAGAATAAATGCAACTGCAGCCAACTCATTGCATGGAGATTTAGTGGAGTTGAATCTTAGGTACAAGTGTATCTTGGTTTCTAACCGATCTCTAAGAACCCATTCAAACTTCCTCATACAGGTGGAAGCCCTCCTACAACTCGAATTTATCAATCTGTTAGATTTTGCAACACAATTTCAAGATTCGCTCCAAACTTTCATGTAGGTCACGATTTCAACTTTTCTCCCAAACGAAGAACTGGGTCAGGCTAATGTTTGGTCAACAAGTCAATGGTGATATGGTGCTTCTCCACACCAAATTTTAGAAGAACCCAGAGCGACATTTACAATTTATGATGAAAATACTATTTTTTCTTTGTACCAGTTGAGTTTGCAGCACACAATTGACTTCACTGCACGCTACAAACTTCACTGCGCACTGCAAACTCTACTATGCGCTGCAAACTCAACTGTGTGCTACAAACTCAATCGGTACACAGAAAAATTGTATTTTCATCATAAATTTTAAATATGATATAGGTTCTTCTGAAATTTGGTGTGGAGAAGCACCATATTACCATTAACTTGCTGACCAAAAATTAGCCTGACCCAGTTCTTCATTTTGGAGAAAAGTTGAAATCATCACCTACAAGAAAGTTTGCAGTGAATCTTGAAATTGCGCTGCAAACTCTAGTAGTCTGATAAATTCGAGATGTAGGAGGGTTTCCACCTGTTTGAGGAGGTTTGAATGGGTTCTCAGAGATTAGTTAGAAACCAAGGGACACTTGTACCTATTGCATTTATTTTAAAAGACAATTTCTAAGAATCAAGGAATTAGTTGGATTTTCTATTTGCCACATATCTCTAAGGCATAGATTCCAATGCATGGAGTAGGTTGTGACCTCCTAGAGATATTATTGATTTAATTTTGTACTTAATGAGTGAGAGGACTCCAAATAGAGACTAGAGAGAGTTATAGGAGAGCTGGAGGTAGTTTAGTTATGTATGCTGATTTGTAAGCCTGTTGGGCATATCAAAATGTAACATTTCTACCATTAGAGATTCATGAGAGCTATTACTATCAGATTATGTTTTCTTTGTTTTAGATTTTACATTTTCATCTTGCTTGAATGAATTTAACACATTGAGGATCAATGGCTATTCATGGTTAGAAGATTCCTGAGCTACAAAGGATTTGCAATGATTTCCTTCTTTCATGATTTTTGTTCAAGTATTCCTTTTATTCATTTTGCAAAGAGGATCATTGCTTGATGAATATTTCTTCTTAGTGTTATCTACTTCATTATTCTATTCATCATTATATATACCTTTTGTCTAGTAGGAAGCTTGATTTCCTTTGATCTGTAGAATGTTATGACTCTATTCCCAATGGAATGTCTCTACAGACACTCTGCTACTCTCTTTCTTGTTCTTTCTAGGTAATCCACCCACCATAAAATTGATTTAATTATTCAAATGATGATGTGTATTAGGATTACACCTACAACAATATAGGTGTGACTTCTAGTGATAACACACTCCTCACAGGTGCTTGCGCGCTGTCTGGGATGCGATCATAGATCGTTGTTAATCCTTGTTCTAGCTTATCCATGTGTTCTTTCTCCTCCTCTTTCTCCAAGGTCAGTTGGTCGCATGTGATTTGTAACATTTCAATGACTCTTCTACCCACCTCTAAGTAGGTTTCATCCACGCAGTCCCTGGACTGCACTTCTTTTATTATGCTGGCCTGGATTCCATAGAGTGCCTCAGTGGTTATCTACACCATGACGAATTCAAATTGCTCCACTTCCCCCATTGGTTTCTGTGTATTCTCCTGATCCATTCTAATCATTTGGAGAGTGATTGTAAATGTGTCCTTGCCTTTTACTACCAACTGCATTGTCTCCTCTCCTTCTTTTTGCGTAGGGGGTCACTGTGTCTTTTCATGCTGTTGCGCTATGGCCTGTGGTACTGCTTGACTCCGTACTTGTTGTAGAGTTTCATGGAATTCTATGCGCTTAGCCATGATCTCTTCTCTTTGCGCCACTACAATACAAACCACCTCTTCCCCCCTATCTTAGACCTTGTCCATGATGACTTTAGCATCATCCTCTATCAGAGTGATGAATGGGTCTTCCATGATATATTTCCTCTTTTTGCACACCTCTTCTACCTGCGTTGGCTTCCTTGTTATCTGTGAAGGTTGCACCCCACTTGTTGTAACCTAAACCCTATCTTCCACATCCTATGATGTAACCCCCTTTCTGTTCTATGGCTAGCTTCTTGTCCTTGTTGTTGTTTTTTTCTTCCTTGATATTTTCAGCACTGCGTTTCTTCCAGATGACTGATTCCACCATGCAAACTTTCTATTTTTATCGACAGGGATGTTTTTTTTTGCTGAGGAACCTGCTTCAGCGTTTTCCTTGGGCTTGGATTATTGTGTCGCAACTAGTCTTGTTGCTAGTTTTGTTACTGGTTGTTGTCACTGTGCAGGCCAGTCTTTGATTATCCATTCAACTTCTTCCTTGGTGACACAATATTGCATTTCTAGCCACGCCTTCTTTGGATCCCTTGCAGCCTTGATCCACATGTGGTGTCTAGATGCCTTGAACCTGGCTATACCTTCCGTCTCTTGGATTACCTCCATAGGTATGTGCCACACATTGGTTATGCATTTTTTATTTCCTCTAGTAACATTGCAAAAACTGTGTTGTTGGCTTGTTGATTTTTATTGTCCTTGTCCCGCTAGAGGGAGTCATACCTAACCACATAGTATTTTCCTTTCCTATCCAAGAAAGATAATAACTTTGTCTCTTTCCATCTTTCCAAAGATATAATAATGATAAGCCATGATTAATGGAACTTGGCTCCATTATCCTGCACATCTCTTCAATCCACCAAAAATTGATTCAACAGGTATGGTGCCCAGATGAACCTCACTCCTTTCACGCACTGCGCATCTACTGTAATAACTCCTGCTGATGCTTCTTCTTTTCGAAATTTCCTCAATATATTGTAAGCCATAATCTTGTTGGTGAAATTTGTCACATTTTCGTTAATATCCTTGACCATAATGCCCCTATTTCCCCAACTGGTGCCAAATTGTGCTTTGACTAGCTCATATATTTACTTCTCGCATGCCTTATTATCCAAGTACTGCTATGGATGCGCCCCGAATGTAGGTAGTCCTGTGATCTTGGTGATCAACGCCACATCTAGTTGTACTGACCTATCCATCCACATAATGCCTCTGTGTATGTGGGAGACTAGTTGTTTGGCGTAGAGCCCAAAATTATTACCGCGCCCGAAGTGCGCTATATCGAAAAGGTTTATTATACCAGAATTGTACAACCCTGTTATCCACCGTGCTGACTCCATAATTGGTTTACCTAGTGGTCTAATTTCCCCTTTTTTTGTTAAGTAAGTATCCTCATCCAAATATGGGAATTCGGTTGCATCGTGCACATGATGGTACGAGTACATAAGTTTTGGTACCTTCCCTAGCATATCGTCCACAATGACCACTACATTTGGGAGATATGGGAGTGTGATTTCTGTGGAATCCTATCCATTTCTTTTCTACCCAACAATATATTGGCCTACCTTTTCTATTTATGTGTTCTCTTCTTCCCTCTCAGAGTCTGGACGGCTGGTGATATTCTCGACCAATACCTCTTCTCCTTCGTGGGTATGTCAATGTCTCGTCATTTCATCAGGTTTCATGACCGTTTCAGGGTTAGGGTTCAAGATACCATTCCGAGCCCTAGAACCCTATCTTATTTCCCCTTGATGCACTGTCGATGTTTCCTCTTCAACCCATGTCGGGTTGATCGATTTTGTGTCTGAAGTGGTGACATCTTCCAGATTGACCACATTCTTGGGTTGTCTCATTCTTTCCTTGCGCCTTTGGCCATGTCAGGTAACCCATGCATATTGTTCTAGAACGCCGAACTTTGGTGGGGTCACAATCTCTCCAATTCACACACTCGCTTTCTTCTTCATAAGTTTCTAGCTAGGGCATGCACTTTGTATCTCGCTCTGTGCTAAAAAATCGCCAAGTGTTGAACTAACGCATGTTTTCCTCCTTTTATAGACCTAGTCGTAACTATTTTTCACTTTTTGTGTGCATTTACACTGAGTTTAATTTTTCCTACGCATTGTCTACTATTGTTGTCGCAGTAATTGCTATGCACGACTTTTTTTTTCTCACTTTCTTATGGTTCAGTGAACTTTTGTGTCTTTTTGTGTTTTTCTTCCTTTTTCTATTTTTCTATTCCTTTTTTATTCTTTTTTCCCTTTTTATTTCTTTTTATCATTTTTATGTCCTAATATTTACTATAGTACACTATATACATGCCTTTCTTACTGTGTTGTAAATTTCAATGGTTAGTAGGTCGATTGTCCTTGTACAGTTTCATTTGACTATTGTTTATCATGCTTTTTAGTTCTGTTACTCTCATGTCTTTTAGTTGTACAAATCCCCCATCTGTGACAGTATTTACTTCATATGGTCCTAGCCAATGCATTCTAAGCTTGCCAATATGTTGGAAAAAATTACTATCATAGAGAAGAAATAGGTCTCTCCTCCCAAAAACTCTTCTTTTTAATATGTCTATCATGTCAGGATTTGTCTCTTGCTTTCTATACTCCCTAGTGAAATCCTTCCAGAATCCCATCCTCTTCCATTTCCATTAGTTGACTTATCCTCTTCTATATTGCGCCTCTTTTTGTCATGTTGGTAATTACTGCTATGCGCAGAATGGGTACCATAAATTCTAATGGCACCACTGCTTCTTGCCGATACACCAATATGAATGGTGTATATCATGTCAACTTCTTACATGTGGTCGTAGTGTATGCTCATAGTACTGCTGGTATTTTCAAGTCCCAATCATTTCTGTTTACATTGCAGATCTTCATCAAAGCATTTTCCAAAATATTATTGAAAGCTTCTACCATTCCATTTGCTTGAGGATGATATGGTGTACTCTTATGGTGATAGAATTCAAATTCCTCAGTCATAGAGTTGATGGTATTATTGATAAAATGAGTGTCTTGGTCGCTCATTACAATCTTGGGACATCCAAATATGGTGATCACTTGTTCAAATAAGAAGTGTGTTGTTGTCTTTGTGCTACAGTCTTTCACTGGTGTTGCTTCTGCCTATATCGTTAAGTATTCAGTCGCAGTAATGATATATCTATCTCTTGACCTTTTTTCTAGTGGATTAATAGGTACAAAAAAGTCTATTGCCCATTTTTCAAATACTTATAGAGTCACTTGTGGTATTAGAGGAATCTCATCCCTTTTGTTGGGTTCTCCAACCCTCTGGAAGACATCACATTTTTGTAAATATTCCTTGGAATATTTATGGACTGTTGGCCACCATAGTCCTACGTGCAATACCTTATGCACGATATCTTTACCTTCACAATGTCCTCCAGTTATACCTTCATGAGATTCTACCAAAATTATAGGTTGTTAATGTTCCAATACAGACCTTCTCAAAATTATATCTTGTATAAAAGTCCTGAAATAAGTTGATAGTCTGTAGCTCTGACCACCATATTTTTCTTCTGTGCAGTGTTAAAGTCCTATGGTGCAACCCCTGTACTTAAGTATTCAATCATATCAACGAATTATTCGTCAGCTACCTGTACTAAAAATAATTGTGCATAAGGGAAGTTGTCTTCCAAGTTAGTAGGTTCTTCTCCATTAGTTACCCTTGACAGGTGATCAGGTCCTGCATCCAACTTCCCTAGTTTTACTATCACTTTGAAATCAAATTCTTGAAACAATAATATCCATCTACGAATTCCCCCCCCCAACTGATCTAGAATCGGATCTAGGAGGCTTCCAGGTCTAGAAAAGGATCAAAAATTAAAGTTCTCATAATCAGATGAAACCAATTCCATTGCAACTAGCTCGTCGCACTGATTCTGACCATATATTTACTTTCTCAAATAGACGTTGTATGCGAGAGTTATCACACTCTGATCGTTTTTCCAAACAACTAAAAAGTCAAACAGTCAATCTGGCAAAAAGTCAATGCTGACATCAGCATGACATCCCCATGCTGATGTCAAAATAGTGACATATGGCAGCACGACAACAGGGTGACTGGGCAGTGACAGGGACCAACAGTATGATGACATGTGGGCGAATGCCCTTTTGACAAGTGGCAAGTTTTTGACAAAGGTTGTGGTGCCACATGGCCCAAACGTGGGCTGGAACGTGGCACCTGGTTATTGGTTCAAGGATTGTTACAAAAACATTGTGGAGTAGAAAGAATCGAACCGACAACCTCTCCATCAAAGTAAAGCCTTCACAATGGTCGAATTACCATTGCGCCAAAGGTGGGACTTATTATGTCAAACCCACTTTATTAAAAATAAAATGCATTGCTTTAGTTTATGGCGGAAGTGGGCTGGGACTAAGCCCCAGCGCACGGTTTATATTGTTGCATATAACCACAGGGGCACGAGCACCATATAACAAACCACCAATGTGGGGCCATAGTTCAGAAGCTAACCACCTCCACTTTTGGCGCACACGACCAGGGCTATAACCAATAGCTGGGATGCATATTTAGGACGTGGTCCTATGTTAACTTAGCATGTGACCTATGATTATGGGAAAAGGGCTAGTGCACAGCCCTTTGGGTTGGTGCTTGGCCACATGTCTATCCATAAGACCAAGTTTAAGGGTGCGCGTCGGACAAAGGGGGATTATCACCAAATATTTGCAACTATGGGTTTTTATGCTATGTTATTGGATTTTTATTGATTTTTAGGCCTGTTAATGGAGGATTTGGCCCATTTTGAGAGATATTGGGCTCTTTTTGAGCCCAAACTTTGGGAGGAAGTTGGGGAATGATAACCAAATTTAGATATATAAAAACCAAGACTATTTGAGGCCATGGAGGACAATCAGATCAGATTTATGCTGAATCAATGCTAAGCCAAAGCCATTTTTATGCAGGGAATCTATTGAAGAGTAGACGCTTGTGGGCCATTTCTGGGAGCTACACTCACTCTTTTTCAGTGTCATCATTTGTGTTGGATTTCTGAGGTCAAGAAGAACATAGTGAGACTAGAATGGGATCCATTTGATGTATTTTTTCTATACTTTGCAAGCATATAAGAATTAATAAAGAAGCCTCCCCCACTGAGACAAAGGCCCGAAGACGTAGGCAATTTTTTGCCAAACTCCGTTATCACTTCTCTTGTTATGGTTTGTTGTTCTTATTGCTTCAGTTCAGATCTGTATATTGTCTTTTGGCTGCTATGTTTCCTCATTAAATTCATCCTCTTTCATTCATCTTCTTAAATGGTTAATGGACACATGCAATTAATAACTCAACCATAGTCATTAAAAGATATTTTCAGATCAAGTGGTATTAGAGCTAGTTGACATTTGGATTTGAGTTTTGCATGTTAACCAGGGAAAATCTACAAGATGGTGAAGGTGATATTGTTGAAGAGAATCCATTGATTGGATTGAGAAACAGAGCTTCTCACAGTGAGAAGATGGCATCGGAAGAAGGGCTTTCTCAGGATGAGAAAGAGTTCCAGAAAACTTTCTTTGCTATGCCGGAGATGGTGAAAGTTTTGTACGAGGATTACTTGGAATGAAAGAGACCAGTTTTGGGTGAATCTTCAAAGGGAAAAAGTGAAGAAGGAAAGGATCATCCTCAGATTCCTCCTTCACCTCCATCATCACCTCCTTCTTCTCCTTGTTCTTCAAGTTCAAGTTCTAAATCTAATGCAAAGAAACATGTTCATAAACATAAGAATGAAATGCCATTATTAAAACTTGATGTTAAATTTGAGTTACCCATATATGATGGTGAATTTAATGCAGAGAGACTTGACAATTGGGCTAGGAAGATGGAGGTTTACTGCAGTGTGCAACAGATCAAGGATGAGGCCACACAAATCAAGTTGGCATCTTTGAGATTTGCAGGTACAATTCTCATCTGGTGGAAAAGCAAGTTGCAAAATGGAATGCAACAAGTGGGTAACGTATTTCAATCATGGAAAAGTTTCATTTCTACACTTAGGAAGAAATTCTATCCTTTGGGTTATAAAGAAAAAGAATTAATTGAATGGCAAGCTTTAAAACTAAGAAAAGGACAAACATTGCAAGAGTATACATATGGCTTTTGAAAAATGGCTTTGATGTTAGATATCCCTTTACATACACAGGAAACCCTTATGAAGTATATAGGAGGTTTACCTGCCCATATTAGAAATAATGTATTCATGTTTGGACCCGCTAACCTTGATGAGGTTTCTGTTCAAGTGATGTATATTGAAGCAGAGAAAGTAGGTGTATCAGGGGAATCGTCTTCAAGGAAAGAGGACAAGAGGAAGTGGACAAGAAAAAAGGAAAATGCAGTGGTGAGAAAGGAAGAGAAGCCCTCTTGCAAGCATTGCAAGAAAGAGGGGCATGATGAGGACCATTGTTGGCAGTTGCATCCTGAGAAGAGGCCAAAGTGGTTCAAGGAAAAGAAGGGAAGGAAATAGTTGCAGGGACAATAAGACCCACAGACTTGGGATCGGATTCAGTTGATGAATCAAATGTCTCATTGGTTGGTATGACAGGTAAAATCGGTGAAGGCATTGATTGTAGAAGTAACTTGTTTCATTTAAGGACCATCATGCGACACACCAAGATAGACACATTAATCGACAGTGGATCTCAAGCTAATCTAATCTCAGAAGAATTGGTTAAGAAATTGGGGTTAAAAACACAAGTACATCATAATCCTTACACACTTAAATGGATAAACATTTATCATCAAAAACACATAAAAAAATAGTGCACAATAAAATTTGCAATTTCATCTAAGTATGTGGACGAGGTAACATGTGATGTAGTGACACTAAGTAAATGTGGAATGGTTTTAGGTAGTCCATACTTATATGATCGTAAGGGAATCTTCTACAGGACAAAGAATCAATATCAATTAACCAAAGCAGGTCAAGATTATGTGGTTCATGCTCAACATGTTAAGGCAAATAAAACACTTCAAACAATGGAACAATTAAATAAGGCAGTTCAAGCAAGAAACAAACCAATAATTGTTTGAAATGAAGTAATCGATCTTAAGCAAGAACAAGAAATGATTGTTGAATGGAAAATCAATCATAGGATGCTTCAAGATAAGCTCATGTCATGTAAATATTATAAGTACATCAACTCATTTGCAGTCATCTTTTTGATGCTATCATTAGTAATGTTTTCTACATGGATGATAGTGGCTTCAGTAAGATGTGACAGGGTTCAAATGGATAAAAATATGCTGTCAATTGTCATGATTGTGTTACAGTTGATCTTGATGATACAAGTGCATAGGACAGAGTTCAGAGACAAAGGACAAGTCGGGTGGCCTATCTTGAGCTTGTTGACTGGTTAGTAACATTTTGGGGACCAAAAGGTCCTTTAGTGGGGAGGTGTGATCTAGAATCGAATCCAGGAGGCTTCCAGGTCCAGAAAAGGCCCAAAACTTAAATTTCTCGGAATCGGACGAAACCAATTCCATTGTGACCGGATCATCATGTTGATTCCGACCATATATTTTCTTTCTCAAATGAACATTGTATGCGAGAGTTATCGCACTCTGATCATTTTTCCAAACAGTTAAAAAGTCAAATAGTCAAAGTGGAAAAAAGTCAATGCTAACATCAGCATGACATCACCATGCTGATGTCAGCATAGTGAAATATGGAAGAATGACAGCAGAGTGACTGGGCAGTGACATGGACCAACAGTATGCTGACATGTGGGCGAATACCCTTTTGACAAGTGGCAAGTTTTTGAAAAAGGTTATGGTGCCACGTGGCACTTGGTTACAGGTTCAAGGATTGTTACAAAAACATTGTGGAGTAGCAGGAATCGAACCAACGACCTCTCCATCAAAGTAAAGCCTTCACAATGGTTGGATTACCATTGCACCAAAGGTGGACTTATTATGTCAAACCCACTTTATTAAAAATAAAGTGCATTGTTTTAGTTTATGGCAGAAGGGGGCTGGGGCTAAGCCCCAGCCCACGGTTTATGTTGTTGCATATAACCACAGGGGCAAGAGAACCATATAACAAACCACCAGCGTAGGGCCACGGTTCAAGGGCTAACCACCTCCACTTTTGGCGCACACGACCAGGGATATAACCAATAGTTGAGGCGCATATTTAGGACGCGGTCCTATGCTAACTTAGCATGTGACCTATTATTACGGGAAAAGGGCCAGCGCACAGCCCTTTGGGCTGGCGCTTGGCCACATGTCTATCCATATGACCAATTTTAGGGGCGCGGACCAGAAAAAGGGGGCTTATCACCAAATATTTGCAACTATGGGTTTTTATGCTATGTTATTGGATTTTTATTGATTTTCAGGCCTATTAATGGAGGATTTGGCCCATTTTGGGAGATATTGGGCTCTTTTTGAGCCCAGATTTTGGGAGGAAGTTGGGGAATGATAACCAACTTCAGATCTATAAAAACCAGGCCCGGTTGAGGCCATGGAGGAAATTCAAATCAGATTTATGCTGAAGCAAAGCCAAGCCAAGGCCATTTTTATGCAGAGAAGTTATTGAGGAGCAGACACTTGTGGGCCATTTCTGGAAGCTACACTCAGCCTTTTTCAGTGCCGTCAGTTGTGTTGGATTTTTGAGGTTGAGAAGAACATAGTGAGACCAGTATGTGATCCATTTGATGTATTTTTTATATACTTTGCAAGCATTGAATAATTAATAAAGAAGCCTTCACCACTAAGACAAAGGCCTGGAGATGTAGGCAATTTTGTGCCGAACTCCCTTATCACTTATCTTGTTATGGTTTGATGTTCTTATTGCTTCAGTTCAGATCTATATATTGTCTTTTGGCTGCTATGTTTCCTCATTAAATTCATCCTCTTTCATTCAACTTCTTAAATGGTTAATGAACACACAGAATTAATAACTCAACCACAATCATTAAAAGATCTTTTCGGATCACCATTACTGGCTTGTTGACTAGATATTTGAAGGAAAAATGGTCTGTGAACATTTTAAAGTGTTTACCCAGTAAATAGTGCTTGAATTTTTGAAGTGCATATACCATTGTTAGGCCTTCTTTTTATGTGGTGTTGTAATTCTGCTATGATTCTGACAACTTTCTTCTTGCAAAAGATATAGGATGCTCTACGTCCCCTACTCCTGGTTGTGCCAGAATTTCTCCAAGTTATATGGTTGATGCATCTACATGAACATGAAATGTCTTTTCCCAATCTGGGAATACTAGTATAGGTGATGTTACCATCTTTTCATTCAGAGTGTCCAATCCTTGCTGAGAGTCTTCATTCCACTGAAATCTGGTGTCCTTCTTTAAAAGTTTTTTCATTGGTGCAATAATTTGCGCATACCCCTTTATAAATTTCCTGCAATAGCATGTATGTCCCAGTGTTTCTCTTAACTGGATCACTGAATTTGGTGGTGGTAAATTTACAATGATTGCAATCTTAGCAGGGTCCACTTGTAAACCTTGTTTACACACTATATGTCCCAAAAATATTCCAAAAGGTGTACAAAAAATGCATTTCTTGATATTTAATGATATCTGACATTGCCTTCATATTTAAAACATTATTATTAACACTTATTCATGGTCCTTTAAAGGAATATATACAGTCCAGTCATCCAAATATACTTCTAGAAACTGATGTATGAATTCTTTAAAAGAAACTATGACTACTCTTGAAAAAATGGATGGTGCATTATTCAACCCAAATGGCATGACGGTATATTGGTAGGATCCCCATTCTATAGAAAAATTAGTCTTATACCTGTCCTTTGGATATATTTTGATTTGATGGTAACCTGAGAATCCATCTGTAAATGAATATGCTTCATGGCCTCCCACATTCTCTAAGACGTCATATGTAAAAGGGGTAGGGAAAGGGTCATGTAAGCATACATCATTTAGTTTTATCAGATCTATACAAATCCTTATCCCCCCCTACTTATTTTCTTGGACTACCATAGGAATGATCCATTCAAATTCCTCAACTAGTTCTATAATTCCAACTTCCAACATTTGATCGATTTATGCTTTTACTTTCTTCTTATACACTGGATTCAGTCTGTAAGGTCTCTGCTTGATAGGTCTAGCCTCAGGTTTTAGGGGTATTTTAATCTCTCTTAGCTCCCCTACTATACCTTTCATGTCTATAAAGGTTGTTGGAAATAGGTCACTGTATTCGCACAGTAACTCTGTTATTCTTTCTACCGTTTTCTCATCCCAATAGTCTCCAATACTCGCCATTTTAGGATTGTTATTCATCCCAATGTTGACTTTATTAACTTTGACTGGTTCATAAAATACATCTAACTCCAGAGATGGACCTTCCACCTTTCTTTCTCCTTCAATTTATATAATCTAAATGTTGCATGGATCATCTTCATCTGGTTCTTCTTCTTCCATGTGATAGCATGAAAGTAACTCTTGGATTGTCTGTCTGTTCTGTTGTTGATATTTTGTCATGATTTCAACCTCTGATTCATCAATAAATGTCATTCCCCTTATCATCTTCAATGCTGAATCAATGTTGGGGTTCTCGTGTTCAAATGAGAAAGTTACTAAAAAATTCTAATGTAATCCTGTCCATTATGTAGTAACTCTGCGCATCTCTTGGTCTATATACCAGTTCCTTGAGATTCCTTCCAATGTATGGATAAAGTGATGAGGCCATTCCTTTGGTTTTGTCATCCTCCATTATGTATTGCACTTCTCCAAGTGTTCCAATGGTGTGCCTTTCCCATAATACTTCTGGACTATAGTGCTCCCTGGTTCTGTGCCAAATCTAATGCACAGTAATCATTTACATTGATACCAGTCCTGAGTTGTTTCTTTGTGTGCACCCCACCATCTTGCAGGTGTTTCCTTGAGTTCAATATCCAAGTCTAAGAGACTCTAATTTTCTAACACTTCCTCTTCATATTTTGTCAGAAATTCCTCTAAGTCATTTAACCCATGAAAACTCAGAGGTTATCTTATCTCTGTACCAACCCATATTACTGCGTGGTCTATTCTTTCACACCTCCTTATGGAAAATGCATGTAATCTCTATTGCCAATTATCCAAACATGTATCTGAGTCAGAAGCACATAATGTAATGCTTCTCCAGCCGAGTACCTCATCTGTAGTTGGGTTAACATAAGCCTCTTGTTGCATGGTGGTTCTGTAAAAATGGTTTGTTTATTCCAAATCTAAACAAGTGGCCTATACAAACCTTTCTCCTTCTAAAGGATCCAATGGTGCAATGAATCTATATTCACCTGTTGTCCCTTGACCAAGTTTTGGAGATCCTTAGTCACTTTTGACCTATTTTGGGACTTCGATAGGCTATCAAAGGCAAAGCGCAAGTCGAAGTAGAGATCGTGGGATCTTGACCCCTTTTTAGGGATTTTTTGGTTATGGGATTCTATAATGGGTATGGGGATGTCGACCCATGGGTTTACCCATGTTTAGGCCCTTTTGTAATGTATAAATAGAAAGCTAGGCAGTGTAAGTAGGGCGGCAAGGGTTGTAATTCTAAGTGCTAAGTGAAAGTTGTAAATGCTTTGTGCATGCTGTGTTGAAAACTTGCAGAGCTAAGTGCAAGTGTCTGTAAGAGATTGTGTAAAGGATTTGTGCTATAGCCTAGCTCGGGGAAGGAGGATCTGGCGGGGTGCATGCAGATCTCCTGTCTTCTGCGAAGTGGGAACTTATGGCTCTGTGCATGTAGATGATTGACAAAAGATAGTAAAGAAGACGAAGAATTGGTGAACGTAGCCCCAGGCTGGGGGTGAACCATGTATATCCTGTGTTATGGTTTCTTTGTGAATTATGGTTGTTGTGTTGTTTATGTGATTTATGCTTAGTCCCATAATGTATGCTTAGATGGATAAGATATGATAGCTAATTTCTTAATGATGCAAATGTATTCTAGATTTGACCTATGTTGATATGCTTAGTGCTTGAATATATCAGATCTGGATGAATACTGCGTTGCTCTGTTGTTACACATTATTTTGGTCACTCTGATGATGACCCCATAAGAATGTGTTCAGGATTCCAAAACAATCTTTCACATGAGGAAAATGGATGAGTTCTTCCCCTACAAGGCACATTTTTAGAATGACGCCGCAAGCTGACAGAGGTACACAGTGCAGAAATCAAGGATTTCTGCAGGCTACTCTATGCCTGGCCTGTGGGATTTCCACATGCTGCTATTTAGGCAGGGTGCGGTGGTGCTTGAAGCTAAGGAAAGGAAGAAGTTTCAAAAAGTTTATAGAAGGAGAATCTTCGAGAATGTGAGATGGCATCCGTATGGTTGTGATCTTACTGGATTTTATGATTTGGTGGGATCATCCTCATCCTAGTAACCACTTCATCTTCTCCTATATAATAATAGATTTCTCATGGAAAAGGTTAAGCAAGGTCAAGCAAGATTGAGCAAAGAATAGGCTGAAGACTGTGTGAAGGATCCTAATAAAATTGGTGCTTGAGGCCTCCATTTGTCCATCAAGCTTTGTGGATTATCTTCATGCAAATTCAGAGCAAGTGTATGTGTGTGTTGGAACAAAGGACCACCGAAAGGGAACTTGCGACATCATGGCACTCTGGTTGTATCTTCCACTTTTACTTAATATGATACAGTGGCATGTCTCTTTCCCATAAAATCATTAGTGTTTTATTACATGACTCCTTGATCACATGTTTAGGTTTCCATTGAATCTATAATTTCTTATTTCACTTTGGTTGGTTTATGTCATTGCAAATCCGATCTCACAAGAGTACCAGAGCGAAGCAGGGACAACAGAGATATAACGAAGCGATATATAAAGGTATGTCATACACTCCTTCTTTGATGATAAATCCAATGGTAGCTGCCTAGGGAAAGCGTCATGTCGTGTCTTGTTTTGTCCTAGATCCAGGTGGATCTAGGGAGATTAGTTTATGTCTGCATTCATCGATTTATCCAATAACATCTGTAATTAGGGTTTATCTGCTGTATAAACAAAGGTTAAATACTAATGAACTATAACTGTTAAGTGCTCTATTGAGGTGTTACAATCAAAGATCTGTGTCCCAGCTAAGGTTGTAGACACTAGAGTTCTGCAACCACCCCCGCCTCTACCTCAAGTGAGACTTCATCTACTTCGCAAGTTTTGCCAAAAGGGTCAATAGTTAGGGTTTTGTTGGTGCACTGATGAAGCATTGAACCTTGGGTCTACCCTTGTGTGCCAATAAATGGTTCCGTTGTCAGGACTTGAAACTGTGATTGCTGGGAATTGAAGAAAAGCAAAGAAATCTCTGTGCGTAGATCTGTTTCCCTAGTGCGCAGTATTCTACTTGACTGTGAAGCTCTGTGTTAAGAAAGGAGGAAGATCTGAAGAAAAAAGGTAATATCAGTGATTTTTTTTATTAAAGAGGTAAGATCTGGAATCTTTGTGCTTTGATAAGAGTAAGATAAGTAGAAAATTTTGTTTCAAAAGTATGTATATAGGTATGTTTGATAAATTTTGTCCTAGCTTGAAAGCTAGGGCACAGTTAGAAGAAAGAAGATTTGATATGAATAGATCTGGTAGAAATAATGAAAGATATGTTATTCCTATACATAGAAAAAATGTTTGGACTAACAAATGGATGCAGGATCCTAGAAAGAATTTTCTACAGGTTAGCTACTATGACCCTAGTGCATAGTAAAGGAGAGGCTAGGGATCATTTAAAAGAAAGAGAGGATTAACCCTTTGTTACAATTGTAGAAGGTCAAGCCATCTTGCTAAGGATTTCCCTAATAGAAGACCTAGTTGTCTTTGTTGTAAAGCTATGGACCATGAAGTTTTGGATTTCCCTAGAATGATTGCTAAGCTTGAAAGAATGAATATGAGACAAAAAAACCCTAAGGAAGGTCAAGAAACTGAGACCATGAAAGAAACCCATAAAGAATCAGAGAATGTATTATTACAAATGAAGGAAACCCTGAATGACCACAAAGATATCAAATTATCAGAGATTTTCAAAGAAAAAGAGTGCATAGAAACAAGAATAGGAGACTTCAACATAGACTGTGTTCTGGATGAGGAAACACGGGTGAATATTATGACAGAAAGAACTTGGGAAATTTTACGAAATCCTGCTATGATTCCTTTATTGGGAGGAAAAGGATTACTTAGAGGAAATCTAATAACCCTATGTGGAAGACTCACCTAGACATCTATGAGTGCTCATAGAACTTCAACAGAGGAATATTTTGAGGTTGTTAAATTTATTGAGAGCAACGACCCATTTTCTATGTTACTAGGAAAAACCTAGATTGACAAGGATCAAACCAGAAGAAAAGAAGAGGAAGCCCTAGAACAAAAGAAGCGAGAACTAAGAGACTTCATGACGAAGAGGATAACACACTTACTAAAAGAACAAGAGGACTAGTCGAAGTTACTGAGAACCAACAATCTAGATATCGAAGATGAAAGAACCTAGGAAGACTTACAATATCTGTCTATACAGAAGAGTAGAGCACCTACCTCAGATAGAGAAGAAGTACTACTCTCTAACCCTATGAAAGAATCTCAACAACGCGAAGTTACTATGTTAAGTACATATAAGAATCTGAATGGGAAGAGGAACCCAGTTACACATATCACACAGAAAAAGGCTAGAAAGATCAGTAAGAAGAAGGCAAAGTTGGAAAAATTATAGGAGGTTCTAGAGGGAACTTCGCGGAAGGAAGGTTTGCAAAACTGAACTTCGTCGGGATACCAAAACAATGCAAAATGGCACTTCACCATGGCAGAGCGATATAACCATTGGAGGCATTATGATCATTAGACCAATGCTCCTAAACGATTAGAACATCATTTATGACCAGAAAGCTCGCCATCAGACCATTGGGACTGTACCATAATGGACATAACTGCATTTATGAAGGCTTCTCACCCGTTGGAGAGATCTGTTGCCTCGCTGTCTACTTAGTCTGTCGACTGTTGCACCGAGAACTCTTTCATGAATTGTATCTGAGCCAACAAATGAACTCATTGCTACCACACTGTGTTTATTGAGATCGACACCTGTTCTATTGCATTGAGAATTCATTCATTGACCTGAGTTATCCAATATTGAGTGTGCATGTCGGACGAACTGAATGCCATAGAGAATTTGGTTGAATAAGTTCTAATCGATTTAATGTCTGAAAAAGTAATGTCTGCAGGAATTCAAGATTCCTCAATGAGAGGAGTGCAAGCCTCTCCATTGACTGCTCACAGATTTGGACCATCCCGACCTACAACCAAGAAAAGAACCAAGCATCAAGATGACTTGGAGAATATGAAGTTAATCCCAATTATCCTGCCCTACTACATACCGCCTCTGGCCGACGTGGTGAGTCGTGATAGTGTCCCCAGAGACTTCGATTACACTCTGGTTACTGCATACCTCTCGAAGGGGATGCGTACAGTTCGACCACAGCTAGATAAGATCATGGCATTAACCACAATATGCTCACTCCTCACAGGTATTTGACTAGGACAAAGGGGAAGAACTCGAGGATAATCCCCCAACCATGGACTATGGACCTCACACAGTCCATTGTCCTTAACTTAATGAAGATACTGCATTTTGGAAGGCACCAGGAGGTTAACACATGTGTTAAGATCCTGTTGTCATGCTTTCATGGTGGCTATATATGGCTATATAGATGCATTACTGTCGATCTGGCGTTGATCCATAGGATCACTAGATTGAGCATGCAGGGACCCAACTTGCAAGACTTCTATCCAGGGAAGGCTGCAGACCGTGCACTGGAACAGAGGATTAAAGACACGTATGGAAATTTAGAAAAAGGGACGTGAGGCTACAAGGAAGGTTCCATCTAGAATGGTGCAATGCACCTGGATTTCCAACTGATCGCAGGAAATATAGTGAGAAATAACAAACCTACGCAGGTCATAGGGTTCGTTGTCGACCTCACTGGAAAATGCATGGAAGGACTCTAGATGAAATGGGAAAAGTATTTAGTCAACCAATTAGAATTGGATTTCTACGAAGCTCAGGATGAGGGCTATGAGTTCCATTTTAGCTGGTTGTTGATCCTCATCGCATTTAGTTCTTGGGAGATGCCATAAGGTGTGACCTTCCTAGACATTGAGCCATTCGAGCCGCTCGTTGAGAACTTCACCACGCTCTAGTACTCAAGCGATATGGGGAAACAATGGTAGTCGAACACCATATTCCATACATACTATCTCCAATTAAATAGGGCTATTGAAGCTTTTTGTTGGCCCTTGACCAATTTTTGAGGATCCTTGGTCATATTTGACCTACTTTTGGGACTTGGATAGGCTTTCAAAGGAAGAGAGCAAGTTGAAGCGGAGATCATGGTATCTTGGCCCATTTTTAGGGATTTTTGGGTTTTGAGCTTATGTAACAGGTATGGGGATGTCGGCCCATGGGTTTACCCATGTTTATGCTTCATTTTTTAATGTATAAATAGATGTCTAGGCGATGTAAGAAGGGGGATTGATACCTTTCTAAGTGTTAGGGAAAGGGAGACACTTATGTGATGTTAGGTGCTAAGTGCAAGTGGTAATTGTAATTGCTTTGTGCATATTGTGTAAGACTTGTAGAGCTAAGTGCAAGTGATCATAAGAGATTGTGAAAGGCTTTCTGCTGTAACTTGGGGAAGGAGGATCTAGAGATGTGTGGAGATCTCCTGTCCTTTGCGGAGTAAGATCTCAAGGCTCTGTGCATGTAGAAGATTGAAAGAAGACAATAAAGAGAATAAGAGTTTGTGGATGTAGCCCTAGGGAGGGGGTGAACCACGTATATTCTGTGTTATGGTTTCTTTGTGCGTTTTGGGTGTTCTCTTGTTTATGTGAGTAAATGCTTAGTGCATTGATGTATGTTAGATGAATTCGATATGATAGATTAGTGCTGAATAATGTGAATGAATGTTAGATATGACCTATGTTGATGTGCTTAGTTCTTGGTTATATTAGATCTGTGTGACTACTATGCGTTTTGTTATTAAGGTTTATCCGCGTTGTAATCTAAAGGCAAATATTGATGAACTGTAACTGCTAGGTTCTCTATTAAAGTGTTACAATCATAGATTTGTGTCCCAGCTAAGGTTGACGACATCAGAGTCCTGTAACCAACCCTACCTCTACCTCGGGTGAGACTTCATCTCCTTTGCAGGTGTTTCCGAAAGGGCTGGTAGTTAGGTTTTTGTTGGTGCATTGTTGTAGCGTTGAACCCTAGGTTTGCCCCTGTGCCAACAAATGGTTCCGTTGCCAGGACTAGAACTGTGATTGATGGGAACTAAAGAAAAGAGAAAGCTCCATGTGTAGATATGTTTCCATAGTGCACAGTATTCTACTTGACCTGTGAAGCTCTGTGCCAAGAAGAAGAGTCAGATCTGAAGAAAAGAGGTAAGACCTGAAAGCTTTGTGCTCTGATAAAGGTAAGAACAGTGAAAAGATTTGATTGAAAAAGTAAGATAAGTGGAAATTTTTGTTTCAAAAGTATGGATCTAGGTATGTTTGATAAATTTTGTTCTAGATTGAAAATTAGGGCACAACTAGATGAAATAAGGTTTGATATGAGTAGATCTGACAAAAATAGTGAAAGATATGTTATTCCTATGCATAGAAAGAATGTTTGGACTAAAAAATGGATGCAGGATCCTAGAAAGAATTTTTTGCAGGTTAGCTACTATGATCCTAGTGCGCAGTACAGGAAACACTAGGGATTATTTAAAAGAAAAAGAAGACTAACCCTTTTTTACAATTGCAGAAGACCGGGACATCTTGCTAAGGAATGCCCTAGTAGAAGACCTAGTTGTCTTTGTTGTAAAGCTATGGACCATGAAGTTCTAGATTTCCCTAGAATGATTGCTAAGGTTGAAAGAATGAATGTGAGACAAGAAAACCCTAAGGAAGACCAAGAAATTGTGACCATGGAAGAACCCCAAAAAGAACCAGAGAATGAATTACTGCAAATGAAAGAAACTCTAAATGATCACAAAAATGCTATTACTTATCAAAGATCTTCAAAGAAAAATAATGCATATAAGAAAGAATAGGAGACTGTGAAATTGATTGTGTTCTGGATGAAGAAACACAGGTGAATATCATGACAGAAATAACTTGGGAAACTTTAGGAAAGCTTGCTCTGATTCCTTCATTGGGAGGAATAAGATTATTTAGAGGAAAGTTGATAACCCTAAGTGGAAGACTCACCCAAATATCTATGAGTACTCATGGAACTTCAACAAAGGAATATTTTGAGATTGTTAAATTTATTGAGAACAACACCCCATTTGCTATATTACTAGGAAAACCTTGGATTGAAAAGGATTAGGCCAGAAGAAAAGAAGAAGAAGTCTTAGACTAGAAGAAGAAAGAATTAAAATATTTCATGACTAGGAGGATAGCACACTTGATTGAAGAACATGAGAACAGGTCAAAGCTACTTAGAACCAGAAACTTAGATGACGAAGTTAAAAGAACACAAGAAGACTCACAGAAGACTGAAGTACCTACCCCGGAGAGAGAAGATGTATTACTCTCCGACCCTATGAAAGAATCTCAACAATGAAAAGTTACTATGCCAAAAGGAGATAAGAATCAGAATGGAAAGAGGAATACCAAGATGAAGATCACTGTGAAGAAGGCTAGAAAACTCAGTAAGAAGAGAGACAAGATAGAAAAGTTACAGAAAGTCCTAGAGGGGACTTTGCAGAGGGAAGGTTTGCAAGACTGGAACTTCATCGGGATATCAGAACAACACAACATGGCACTTCTCCATGGCAAAGCGATATAGCTGTTGAAAGCATTATAATCATTAGCCCGATGACCCGAATGGTTAGAACAACAGTAACGGCCCAAAGCATTATAATCGTTAGCCCGATGACCTAAATGGTTAGAACAACACTAATGGCCCAAAGACTTGCCATCAAATGGTTGGGACAGTGCCGCAATGGATAGAACTGCATTGATGAAGACCTCTCATCCATTGGAGATATCTGTTACATCGTGTCTACTTATCCTGTCGACTGTTGCACCGAGAAAACTTTTACGAATTGTATTCAAGCCAACTCATTGCTACCGCGCTGTGTTTATTGAGATCAAAACTTGTTCCATTGCATTGCACACTCATTCATCCACCCGAGTCATCCGATCTAAGTGTGCATGTTAGACAAGCTTAGTGCCACAGATAAATCCATCGAATAATTTCTCGTCGATCTCATGGCTGAGAAAGTAATGTTTGCAGGTATTCGTGCATCATCAACAAGAGGAGTGCAAGCCTCTCCGTCGACTACTCGCAGATTCAAATCATCCCGACTAGTAGCAGAGAAGAGAACCAAACACAGATATGACCTAACCAACGTGAAGTTAATCCCAACCATCTTACCAGACTACATCCCACCTCTGGCCAACGCGGTGAGTCGTGAAAGTGTCTCGAGGGACTTTGATTACACCATGGTTACTGCATACCTCCCAAAGGGGATACATGCAGTTATAACACAGCAGGATAAGATCACGACGTTGAAGTTCAACGAACTCAACCTAGGAGACCGCAAGAACCATAGTATGCTTTCTCATTACAAATACTTGACTAGGACAAAGGGGAAGAACTCGAAAGTAATCCCCCAGGCGTGGACTATGAACCTTGCGCAATCCACCCTCTTGAATGTAATGAAGATTCTACACTTTGGAAGGCACCAGGAGGTTAACGCGTGTATTAAGATCCTGCTCTGATGTTACCATGGCGACTACCTATGTCTAGACCGACGCATCACAATCGATCCGACACTGATCCATAGGATCACTAGATTGAGCATGTAGGGACCCGACCCACAGGAATTCTACCCAGGAAAGGCTACAGATCGTGCATTGTCACAGAAGAACAAAGACATATATGGAGATGTAGAAAAGGGGATGTGAGGCTACAAGGTAGCTTCCATCCAGAATGGCACAGTGTGCCTAGCCTACCAATTGATCGCAAGAAATATCATAAGAAAGAATAGACCTACACAGGTCACATGATTCATTGTTGACCTCACCGGGAAATGTGTAAAAGGAATCTAGATGAACTGGGTGAAGTACTTGGTCAATGAATTTGAATTATACTGCTGCAAAGCTCAGGATCAGGGCTATGAGTTCCACTTTAGCTGGCTCCTGATCCTCATCGCATTTACCACTTGGGAGATGTCGGAAGGTGCGACCTTCCCAGACATCGAGCCGTTCGAGATGCTCCCTGTGAAATTCACCATGCTCTAGTACTCAAGTGATATGGGAAAACAATGGCAGTCGAACGTGGTCTTCCACATATACTATCTCCAACTGACAAAGGCCATCGAAGCTATCCCTCGCATGACGCCAAACACCCTGTATTGGTTCATACCTCTCATGAAGTTCTACATAGATCGACACTTCATATACATCACTGCACGAGCAGACGAGCATAAAGAGGAGCTTCAATCATACTATAAGCTCATAAAGGAGGACCTCGAAGAAATAACCAAGGACTAGTTTGGAGAGCTCCTCATCCCCGCTGACCCTGTAGAGATGTATGATCCCGAACTTGACAGCTCGGAAGCTGCTCACAAATAATACGACACACCTGGAACTAGTAGAAGAAAGATGACTGAAGAAGTCCAAGACTTTAGCAGTGCATCAGAATAAATTGCTTTAGTATCACCTGACCGAGGGGGTGATGACAAAGTAGAAAAGACAAATCGCAGAGAAGATCATCAGAAGCAAGGTGAAGTAAAACTGCCTAAGGATCCTGATGATGAGGCTGATCCCCTGAAGAAAAGGAAGGTTTCCCCCATGAAACCCACTTCCTGAAAGAAATATAGAGCCACCTTGAATAAGATGCAGACTTTGCTCACTATAGATGACTTCAACTTCATTATCGCAACTGTAGTAGATGCCTCACAGTACATCTTGTAGAAACATGAAGACAAGTAGGAGGAGATGTACGATAGAATCTAGGTTGAACTCAGAGGGATACAACAGGCCCTTCAATCCATCCGCGCAACATCCACTGCGCCCCCGCCATCAGAAGAACCAGAGTTGGGAGATGAGCCTGCCCAACTTCACAGACTAGTTGATGCGACCGAATCTCACCTTCGTCGAGCACAAGCTGAGAAAGACCAGGCCACAACAACCCTGAAACAAGCCCAGGAAGAAATGATAGAGAAACTCTGGGTTGCACAAAAGGAGAAAAAGGACCTTCAAGACAAGTTTGAAGAAGAGAGGGTGTAGGCCAATAAAGAAAAAAAACTGTTTCTCACATAACAACTGGGATTCAAAGAAGTCGACAGAGCACTTCGATTTGTGACAGGCTTAGATCCAAAGGTAGAAAACTGAGTGGAGCATCAAGTAGCGCAGCTCGCAAAATCTATCCAACAACTACAACAAAGAATAACAGACTTAGAGCTACGAACAGTGCCCAACACTCCACCGGAGGTACGAGATCAAAGAGAAGAAACTGCTCAAAGTGCAGTTGAAAGAATCAAGGCCCTCGCCATGGAATGTAAATAACTAAGTGATTGCAGTGCCCATACTTATGAGCAACTCACTGAGGATTTTGAATTGAAGGCACTAGAGTCACAACTCCAGGAGGCAAAGCATCAAGAAGAAACAATACAGGCTCAGTTAAAGCCTCTTTCAATCATTGAGAGGATGAAGCGATCCCAAGAACAATGCACTACTCAAAAATAGGTCCACACCATTCAGATCAAAATCATGGAAGTGACTCAGAGGCTCCAACCAATATAGGATGAGGCTTGCCAACTATTCGCAGAAATTGAAGGCCAAGGAGCAGAACTGGAGCAAGTCGTCACTGCAACTGAACAACGCTTAGAGGGACGTGTCAACAAAGTAACAATCCAAGAGTTCACCGAACATGATTTTGTGGCACAATAATAGGTCTAAGAAACTCGAGCCAAGCTTGAGGCTTTAGAAGCAGAGCTACCCAGACTAGAGTGACTCGGGACGAGTCATAGGTGAGTGTTGGGGGCCTGTTGGCCCTTGACTAGGTTTTGAGGATCCTTGGTCATATTTGACCTACTTTTGGGACTTCGATAAGCTGTCGAAGGCAGAGCACAAGTCAAAGTAGATATCGTGGGATCTCGACCCATTTTTAGGTATTTTTGGGTTTTGGGCTTATGTAACGGGTATGGGGATGTCGGCCCATGGGTTTACCCATGTTTAGGATTGATTTTGTAATGTATAAATAGATGTCTAGGAGATGTAGGAAGGGGGATTGATACCTTGGTAAGTTCTAGGGCAATGGAGACATCTATGTGATGCTAGGTGCTAAGTGCAAGTGGTAATTGTAATTTCTTTGTGCATACTGTGTAAGACTTGCAGAGCTAAGTGCAAGTGATTGTAAGAGACTGTGGAAGGATTTGTGTTGTAACTTAGGGAAGGAGGATCTAAGGATGTGCATAGATCTCTTTTCCTCTACAAAGTAATATCTCAAGGCTTTGTGCATGTAAAATATTGACATAAGACAATAAAGAGAAGAAGAGTTGGTGGACATAGCCCCAGGGAGGGGGTGAACCACATATATCTTGTGTTGTGGTTGCTTTGTGCGTTTTGGGTGTTCTCTTGCTTATGTGATTAAATTCTTAGTGTGTTGATGTATGTTATATGAATATGATACAATATCTTAGTGATGAATAATGTGAATGAATGTTAGATCTGACCTATGTTGATGTGCTTAGTGCTTGGTTATATTAGATCTGTGTGAATATTGCATCGTTCTGTTATTAAGGTTTATCCGCACTGTAAGCTAAAGGAAAATATTGATGAACTATAACTGCTAAGTGCTCTATTAAAGTGTTACAATCATAGATCTGTGTCCCATCTAAGGTTGCAGACATCAGAGTCTTGTAACCACCCTTGCCTCTACCTCGGGTGAGACTTCATCTATTTTGCAGGTGTTGTCGAAAGGGATGGTAGTCAAGGTTTTGTTGGTGCACTGTTGTAGTGTTGAACCCTGGGTCTGCCCCTATGCCAACACTATCCCTTGTATGACACCAAACACTCTACACTGGTTCAGGCCACTTATGAAGTTCTGCGCAAATCAAGACTTCATTTACATAACTGTGCATGTAGACGAGAGTAAAGAAGAGCTTCAATCATGCTATAAGCTCACAGAGGAAGACCTAGAAGAGATAACCAAGGACTACCCCGTGGAGATCCTTATCCCTACTGAACCTACAGAACTGTCTGACCCCAAACAAATCGGAAGCTCGAAGGCCACTCGCGAAGCACATGATACACCTGGAACTAGCAAAAGGAAGAAGACCAAAGAGGTCTGACAATTGAGCAGTGCCTCAGAAGAAACCACTTCAGAATCACCGGGATGAGGAGATGATGACAAAGTAGATAAGGAAGAGACCAATGGAAAAGAAGATCAGCAGAAGCAAGGAGAAGTAACACTGCCTAGGGATCCTATTGATGAGGTTGATCCCTCCAAGAAAAGGAAGGTTTCCCCATAAAACCTACTTCCCGGAAGAAGTCCAAAGCTATTAAGACTAAGTTGTAGACTGTAATCACTCTTAATGACTTCAAATTCATCATTGCAGCCATATCATATGCCTCGCAGGACCTCTTGCAGAACACTGAATCCAAACAAGCAACCATGTATGATAGAATTGAGGCAAAACTCAGAGGGGTACAATAGGTCCTTCACTCCAGCCGTGCAGTTTCCACTGCACCCACTCCATCATAAGAACCAAAGTTGGGAGATGAGACTACCCAACTCCGCAGATTAGCTAATGTGACAGAAGCTCACCTTCGTCGTGCACAAGAAGAAAAAGAACAGACCACAGTGGCCCTGAAGCAAGCATAGGAGGAAGGAATAGAGCAACGCAGGGTTGCACAGTAGGAGAAGGTTTCCCTCCAAACAAATTTTGAAGAGTAGAAAGCACAGATCCAACAAGAGAAAGAACAACAACTTGCGGAGCATATTGGAGTAAAAGAAGCAGTCAACATAACACTTCTCTCTGTGACAGGCTTAGAACAAAAGGAGGAAGACCTAGTAGAACATCAAGTAGCACAGCTTTCTTAATCCATCCAGCAACTTCAACAAAGAATAGCAGACCTAGAGCTACAAACAGTGCCGAGAACTCCACAGGATGTGTGAGATCAAAGATAAGCAACTACTCGGAGTGCAGTTGAGAGAATCAAGACCTTCGCCAGGGAATGTAAATAGCTTAGCAGTAGAAGTGCACAGACTTATGAGTGACTTACCGAGGATCTTGAATTGAAGGCACTAGATTCACAACGCTAGGAGGAAAATCAACAATCAACAACAGTTTAGGAACAGTTAAAGCTCCTGTCAGGAGTTGAGAGGATAAAGAGATCCCAGGAACAACGCACTTCTCAACAATAGGTCCACACCATACATAGCAAAGTCATGGAAGTGACTCAGAGGCTCTAGCCAATTCAGGATGAGGCTTGCCAACTGTTTGAGGAGATTGAAGGATGAGGAGTAGATATGGAACAAGTAGTCATTGCAATCAAGCAACACTAAGAGGGACCTGTCAACGAAGTAGTTATCCAAGAGTTCATTGAGAAGGAGGCCTTGGCGCAACAACAGGTCGAAGCATCTCGAGCTAGGATCGAGGATTTTGAGGCAGAGCTACCCAGAGCAGAGTGACTTGGGATGAGTCACAGGTGAGTGTTGGGGGCCTGTTGGACCTTGACCAAGTTTTGGAGATCCTTGGTCACTTTTGACCTATTTTGGGACTTCGACAGGCTGTCGAAGGTGGAGCGCAATTTGAAGAAGAGATTGTGGGATCTCGACCCGTTTTTAGGGATTTTTGGGTTATGGATTATGTAACGGGTATGGGGATGTCGAACCATGGGTTTACCCATGTTTAGGCCCTTTTGTAATGTATAAATAGAAAGCTAGGTGATGTAAGTAGGGTGGAAAGGGGTGTAATGCTAAGTGATAAGTGCAAGTTGTAAATGCTTTGTGCATGTTGTGTTGAGAACTTGCAGAGCTAAGTGCAAGTGACTGTAAGAGATTGTGTAAAGGCTTTGTGTTGTAGCCTAGCTCGGGGAAGGAGGATCTGGTCGGGTGCACACAGATATCCTGTCTTCTGTGGAGTGGGACCTTATGGCTTTGTGCATGTAGATGATTGACATAAGATCGTAAAGAAGATGAAGAGTTGGTGGGTCTAGCCCCAGGCTGGGGGTGAACCACGCATATCCTGTGTTATGGTTGCTTTGTGCATTATGGTTGTTGTGTTGTTTATGTGATTTATGCTTAGTGCCATAATGTATGCTTAGATGGATAAGATATGATAGCTAAGTGCTTAATGATGCAAATGTATGCTAGATCTGACCTATGTTGATATGCTTAGTGCTTGAATATATTAGATCTGGATGACTACTGCGCTGCTCTATAATTAGGGTTTATTTGTGCTATAAAAAAAGGTTAAATAATAATGAACTATAAATGATAAGTGCTATGTTGAGGTGTTACGATCAAAGATATGTGTCCCAGCTAAGTTTGCAGACACTGGAGTCCTGCAACCACCCCTGCCTCTGCCTTGGGTGAGACTTCATCTGCTTCACAAGTATTGCCCAAAGGGCCGATATTTAGGGTTTTGTTGGTGCATTGTTGAAGAGATGAACCCTGGGTCTGCCCCTGTGTGCCAACATCACCTGATTCAAAATTCATTTTTATTGTCTTTAGGTTGATTTTATCCTAGTTATCAAATTCCAATCCAGTCCAAGTAATGTTGGGTAAGGTGTTGTGCCATCCAGTATCTCTATCACTTCAAAATATACCATAGTGCGCAGTCCATCCAAATCTATTGTCACACCTTTAAGCCTTCCAATTGGTAGCACTCAGTGTTGATTTTCTAATTTCAGTTGGACAAGTGAATAGCCTAAGGTAGGTTCTTCCATACACTGCAATGTCTTCTTAGGTAAGACATTTACTTCAAAGCCTAAGTCCAATATAATATCTCCCATGTTGAAGTCCCCAATGTTGGCATTCAGTCTAAATTCTCTGATTGTCCTTCTTCTTGTATGGAGATGATTGACTGTTTTCTATTGTAACTTTTCTTATACCTCCGTGTTGCATCTTTCTAGCAGATTTTGTAAGATCTTAACAAATGATGGATCCTTCAATAGCTTATCACAGGATTGCAATTTTTTTTTATGGTACTTACTTGCTCTAAATGTTGTCCTTTACTGGTATGGTCCATTGAGGAGGGAATCTCGTACATTGGTGAGTTCTAAGTTTGTTGCATGGCTAATGTAGACACAACATTTTTCTTGAGAAACTCCTTTTTGTCCTCCTTAAATGTTTCCTTTTCTTTTCGTGCATCAAATTGCTTATGTGGTTCAATATTCTTCTTAACCCATTGGTGTTGCTTTGGATCTTGTTTTATTGCATCAGTTCCTATCTTGGATCCTCCTTGAGTGACTATATTGATGTTTCTCCCATCATCCCTGGATTATGTAGAGATCCAATGGACATTCTAGTTTTTCTGGTTTCTTTTTTCTTGGATCTTTCCCAAGAGTGTTGGACAATCTTTTGTGTCATGGTGTGATGCGTGACAATACATACATGTCACTGGTGGGAGTGGAAAATGCCTTTCATAATGTCCTGGTTGTTGGCAGTCATGGTACACTATTGGTCCTACGCCTCATCCAAATCCTCCTCTTCCTCATCCTCCACCTTTATAACCACCTCGATCTCCTCGTGGTGCATTGTACTGAGGTACCTAGTTATACTACGTGGGGTTAAACTGTGGCTTCATATTATTACACCACGGTTGCACATTGTTGTATTGTTGCTGCACATTATTGTATGGTGGTGGTACCTGATTGAACTGAGGTGCAACTTCTACTTTCATCATTTCTTCTTGCACCCTATAAGTGTCTGAAGTTGTTTCTCTCATCATCTCCATCGTCCTACAATTCTTATCATCATGACCCACTGACTTGCAAAAAATGCAATATGAACTTTTGGGTATTGTGTTATATTTCTACATCATTGGAAAATGATATGGATCATTCCCATGTGTCTTATAAATCTCGCACCATGGTCCTCTTGTTGGAAATGGGTTTGGCACCCTTGTCACCGTATACTATGCAAAAGTTGGACATTCATTCTTATGGTGTCATTCTCATTAATTTAAATGTTAGGTTATTCAAATCCTCCTTCAACTCCTCTATTGTTGGATCTATCAACTGATACTGGTTCTCTTCCAGTTGTAAGGCCTCCTATAGAGCCCCTTCATGAGTTTGGAACTTGCATTGTCTTAATGGGTATTTCAAATGTGGTAATAATGAGTTCACAAATAAATTCCTATGTTGCATGTCATTAATTGCATATTTCAACTTAGCTTTCAGACGTTTAAACCTTTGATCAATCTCCCAAACATACTCACCTTTTTTTCCCTGATTTCAATCATTTCATTCATATACTGGTCTTCTGAGCTGAGCTTCTGAAATTCGTTTATCAATAGTTTTTTCACATCTGCAAAAATCTTTGTTACTCCTGGTGGACTATTTACATCTAGGCTCATATACCAGTTCAGTGCACGGTATCTTAGTGTGATTGCTAATTGCATGAGCTTTGTATCTTCATTTGTGATCTGGTTTTCTTCCTAGATATTCTCACATATGAATAAGTTCTTTTCAGGGCCCTTTGATGCCTCTCCTCAAAATTTTGGTAATCTGATCTTAGGATCATGTCCTTCCATTTTGAACTATGTTGAACTACTGGCTCTGCATGGTGTAGATAATTGAATGTTACTTCTTAAATTGGCGCCTCCAATTGATGCTCCTTGATTGGATGTGTGTCCTATTGTATTTATTCTACTAAAATCCGATTGTCTAAACATTGGTATTCTTTCTAGTGTGTTAGCTGCACATGGGGTTGTAGGTTCCACACTAACGATGATCTGAATTGGAGTTATTCCTTCTATACCTAATCGTGGACCTCTTGTTTTCCTTTCATATGTTGTGCGCAAAATTTCCTCAATCTGCTCCACAGCCTAGAGATCCTCTACCTCTTATTCATCGCTTTCCAAGCCTTCTCTGTCAACTATGGCTCTATTTGTTTTATTCATTTTATATTGGTAGGGTGCTCCACTGTGCATCTTTCCATCTTTTTCCATTATCTGCTTTATATGGTCTTTCTCCATCATGATTGGGTCCATGGACTCCTTCTTCTTTCCCTTATCCATCTCTTCCTCCATTTCTCAACCTCCTGTTAGTGCTTCCCCCCTTCCCCCATGCACACAAGGAAGTTTAGTTGTTTGATTCCATGGTAATGACATTGTTGTCATATAATAAAATCTTTATTGAAATCTACAATGATTTGATGTACCTACCTCTAGTTCCTTTTAGAAAATATTGCTCTCTTGTGGTGTAAGAATTCACGGTATCTACTGCAAATTCGGTGATAAACCCTGCAACAATATTGTCTAACCAGAAATCTACCATGCACATAAATTTGTTATTAACTTGTTGTAACTACATGATATCCACATGATTCCACTCCAACTATCTAATTCAATTGGTAGGGTGGTTGTCTTTTAATCTCAATAAACATTCCTACAATAAATGTGGGAAATCAAAGAAAAAATACCTCATGCAAGTTGTTAAATACGCATTTGTCGAGATATTTGTGCAGTGTTAGCTTAGGTTTTTTTTGTCTTTCTATGCAAATTAACGTTCCTTCTTTTTCAACCATCTTTCGATCTGCACCTTTTTTGGATTCCATGGCCTCACCATTCCCTTCTATACTTTCATCCTCCACCCATTTCTTCCACGGATCCCGTCCACTTAATCCTGTGCAGTTCTAGCTTGCAACAAAACCATTTTTTGGTTTGTTCTTTCTCTTCTTACTTTTTCTTAGGTTCACCTAGGTTTAGATATCAACAGTTTTCTAAAAAAACCCTCTAAAACTATCGACCCTCCTGGTAAACCAGCAGGCAACAATGTGCACAGGGTGCACAGTGCAGTCTCACCCGAGATAACTTTATGGGTGACTGCAATACCTAGGTGCTTGTAGTCTAGGAATGAGTGGGGATCTAGAATTGTGTTCTTCCCCCTTCACACATTAACCTTGTTCTTGATTGAATTATTTCTAGGATTCATTCTTCTTTAGCCTTATGCATGCATGCTAATACATCTAGTTAATAATTCATTCATAAGATAATCATTAACATAAAGTAAATACTCAATAAACATCACACATAATACAATTTTTACCATGGTTCACCCCCTCCTGGGCTACATCCACAAAGATCTGGCTTCTCTTCTCTTTTATTTAATCTACTACAAAATATTGCAATGCAGACATTACATCCCAGTAATACAATCAAGATCGAGGGTGAGAAATGCCTATGAGGCAAACTAGATCACACCAAGATCCTCAGGCTGTGACCTAACCATAAAAATATACCTTATTCGACTTTTCTACAAACTCATTACAATAGACAATCTCACAAAGTGATATGATACTTTTCTTGCCTTAACTGGCATCTGACATCCCCCCTTCTAGACCTCCTAGGTTATTAGTTATACTATTTTTCAAGCTTATATCCATTACAATCCTTATAAAAAACCCTAAGCATATAATGGTTAGGATTGCATGCCTGCGTGCCACATTGATTTTCTTCTTGCATGTTACTTTTCTTACCACTTTTTGCGCATGCTCCAAAATTAGGTCTTCCTATCCAAAATCAGGTCTTTCCAAAAATAGGCTTGTGCACAGAATAAAATTTGTTCTCAAAATAGGCCTGCACCCAACACCTATGCTCCTGATAACTATGGGATGTGAATTATCACACCCACCCTCTTACATGCATTCAACGATTGGATTTGGGGACACTCAATTAGAAAATAGAGTTTAATACATAATGATAATAATATTCAGGAATGTAGGTGGAATTAATAGACATAGGTAATCCCCCCTTAGACCCATCTCTT
>JASDQU010684574.1:0-14949 GCA_032191745.1 Picea mariana
TGATGTACCCCTCTCACACTCTTTTTCTTCCCCTCTTTGTATCCCCCCTCTCTACATCGCAACACAATAAATGGTGTTGACCTAGACATGTCAAGACCTAGAACTAAACCTAGACATAGAAATACCTAAACATGGAAATACATGGAGCATGAACTATACCTATAGGATGATCAGGATGTTGACCATCAAATAGACCTATACCATGACCTAGACCATGACATAGAGATATGTATATTTAGATGATGACCTAGATATTTATGTAGACCATTACCTAGACCACAATATAGAGCTATATCTAGAGTTAGACGATGTCCTAGAGATTATCATAAACCATGAAATAGATCCCCCATACTCTCACTCTTTGCCCCTATCTCTATGTCCATCAATCTCTCCCTCTCACACTCTCTTTCTTTCTCTCTTTGCATCTATCCTCCCTACATCGCAAGGAAATAAATGACCTTGAGCTAGACATGTCAATAACTAGACCTAAAACTAGACATAGCAATACCTAGACATGAAAAGATCTAGAGCATTACCTAGACCTATATGATGACCATTATGTAGATCATGAAATAGACCTATAAAATTACCTAGACCACAACATAGAGCTAGATATCTATTTATACGATGATCTAGAGCTTGATGTAGACCATGATCTAGACCACGACATAGAGCTATATCTATATTTAGACATTGACCTAGATCTTGACATATACCATGACATAGACCCCCCTAGATACATCTAAGCCTAGGAATAATTTATACTTAATCCTTAACCCTATCTATACTCAAGCCCTCGGTTCACTGTGCATATAACTTGTGTACAACCCTTGCACCTACATCACCCACACCTTGGTGCTCTAACCTTTTTCTATCCTTGAAAACACTTTCAATCCTAACCCCTTAGGCCTTATTTTTCTCCATACACCTAGACATATTTATTCATAAATATGTTTGGTCTATATTAAATGTTATATCTGTTGCATTAAGAGCACACATGGGATCTTATGACATGACTGATTTGTAGTTATTGGCCATTTACTCTTTCCAAGACTGCGCGCACATTTCTAGAATTCCCATATGTTTTAGTTCTCACATGTTATAGGAGTGCGTGCATGTTATTTCTAGGCATTGTTTTGTGCCAAGCACGCCCCACCCCATCTATCTCATGGCCCAAAAAAATCCACGACAACTTAGAAAAAAAAAACAACCTACACAAACAAGTTTTACTTATTTTTGTGTTCTTGTTAGATTGATAGAGAATTTGGTGCTATTGCCAGACCATTATAGAAATATTTGGAAGACATATTTTTCAAGTGCAATTGGAATTGTTGTTTGTATCTACTTGTGTCTTCTTGGAATTGGAAGAAAAAATTGCCCAAGTGAAATTGGAATTGTTGTTTCTATGTTCTTGTGTCTTCTTGGAATTGGAATACAATTTTTTCCAAGTGCAATTGGGATTGTTGTTTGTATATTATTGTGTCTACTTGGAATTGGAAGACAAAATTGTCCAAGTGCAATCATAATTTTTGTTTGTATCTTCTTGTGTCTTATTGGAATTGGAAGACAAATTTGTCCAAGTGCAATTGGAATTGGAATTGGAATTTGAATTGGAATTATTAGATGTGTCTTCTTTTGCAATACAAAAAACAATTTCTCCACTTGATTGTGCCTTATTACATAGTACAAAGACAAATTTTTGGTGGGTGTTTGGAAAACATTTTTATCTTTAAACATGGGGAACCAACGGATTCTAGAAAGAAATTCCTCGATAAAAATACACTGATCAAAAAGGTAGAAGAAGAAAGAGAAAAAGAAAAGTTATGTATGTCAAAGTGTAGGCTTTCAAAAGAGGGAATTCCAATTTCTAGTGAAATAGATGCCACTATTGTTTCTCCTTCATCACCACAAACAAACTGCAAGATTTCATTAGATATAAATCCATCGAGTATCTCATCAAGATAACTTTTTGTGGATGACCAGATGATGGAGGATTTTCTTGGACTTCATTATACAATGGATGAAATTAGAGAAGCAACTTCTGTACGCCATTGTGGTGAAGAATTTTCTATGGTGCAATATTGTTGGATAGACAAATGTTTCAGAATCTAGTCAACCCCATATCCACTCTCCTCCCACAATTTATCCACCAGTGATTGAAGGGGAAAGAAATGAAACATTCTTAACTCCATAGTAGGGAGGTCAAGAGTGCCATAATAGGGGTTCAACGTCCCTACCTATATTGAGCTTTGTGCGACAAAGAACTCCTAAATGCATTCATGTCGATGAAAGTGGTATAACATCACTTGAAGGTAAGTTACCTAGCCATACTATTTGTTATTCCTCTTATAAACACATCAAAGAAGATTTAGAACCAAAATCCATTGTTTTTATATGTCAATTATTTTTATCTTTTTTAAAATCTATAAGTTTGATTGTTGTTAGGATAATTTTAGGCATTAAAACAGTCAAAAGTGTAGAAACCAGTCATCATATTCTTAGAAACCTTGTAGATTATTTTCAAATAATTGGTAAGAAGTCTCGTTCTAAATTCCACAATGCAATCTGACGTGTATTATCCCAATCAATTGGTACCAAGATCACAAGTAAACATCGTTTGATAGAACAATCTTCTCACCTCTTGAAATGCAATGTCAAAACCCTTAGAAAGTATTCTCATAGAAGAGATAGACTTGAAATAGGGTCCCCAACATATTTTTGGGCCTTCAGTGGAAAGCTAACTCATTCTGACATGAATTTAATTTGAATGGTTAAGGGACTAGTTGATAATTTCTGACATGAGAACATAAGGCCTTCTACCAAAAAAAATATGTACTAAAATTGAGAAGGGGATTTAGGGACCGTGAACCCCATATTAAACAATTTCTTGACATTACACACACACATAATTGTATGAGAGATTCATAAAAATACATAGTGCGCTTAACTTAGGCCAAATATATTTCCGTAAACACAAGCCTTGGTCTGTTCGTGTAACATCACCTCTCAACTGAGTATATACATTTTTTATATATATGGAATTTCCAATCATTATTTCCTTAATGTTATTGTTAATAGTATCGGTGGATTCCAAGACAAACAATACCACTCTTAATATTTTATGTTCACATGACAGGTAAAAAGATCTTAAGTGACAACTCTAGTAGAAACGTCTTCACACCCCAAGGTAAAGTGTATTAATTTCACTTTCTGAAAATATTTCTATCTAGAGCCTAATTGTTTATTATATAACATTGAGGATACAAAGTTTCCATTTACTTAACTTCTCCATGAATTCTTTCAAGTTATAATTTGTAACCTATTAGTGACGCACAAAAACACTTACACATGTATATTATTTGTTTGCCCAAATATTGGTCTTGTTGTTACACATTATTTTGGTCACCCTAGTGATCGACTAACAACATGTGTTCATGTTCCCTGAAAAGATAAAAGATTCTTTATCCATGAAAGAGTGATTTTCTTTCCTTTCTAAAAAACTATTTTGAGGAAGGTCATCGCACCCTACAAAATGCATGGGGTGCGACGATGCTTGATTTTCACACCCTTCTCTAGAGCTATATTGTGACGTCTTCGTAGGATACAATATACCTATGGTGCGACGATGCCAAAAGCTAAGGAAAAGTCAAACTTCAGGAATGTTCTAGAAGGGGATTTTATAGAAGGTGAGGTGGCCTCTCAATAGTTTGGATCTTACTCGCTTTTCTGATTTGGTGGGATCATCCTAATCTCCTCACCCATATCTCTTTCACACTATATAAAGAGGGATCTCTCATGGAAAGTGCTAAGGTTGAATAGGCTAAGATTTGTATGGAGAGTTCTACTTCTTCTTGGGAGCTTTGCTTTAGTTCTACAAGCGACATGGTGGATATTATTCATTCAAAGGATTTGGAGAAAATGTGTGTGTGTTAGATAAAATGGCCATTGAAATGGGACCTTGTGACATCAAGGCTTTGGTTGTATTCTCCACTTTTGTATTTAATATGATGCAATGATATGTTTATTTCCCATAAAACTAGTCTTGTTTTATTGTATGATTCATTGATCAGATACATAGGTTATTGTTGAGTATATTGTGTTGATTTCACTTTGGTTGGCTTGTGTTCCCTTACAGGTTCAATATCACAGGAGCATTGGAACAAAGCTAGAATGGAAATGGAAAGAGGAAATGGAATTTAAAAGGTATGTTGTCTATCTCTTGTTAGCTAGTAAACTAAATAATTAGAGCCTAGGGAAAGTCTTATATTCTATTTTGTTTTGTTCTAGTTTCGTGGTGAAACTAGGGAGAAGAGTTTGTGTCTGCACTTACCGATTAGTCCGATAACAAAGTTGGTGACCATACTAGGGATCAAACCCAGAATCTCTGGTTTCGCAGACCACAGTGCTTGTTTGAAGAAAGGTCTTTGATCTGTTTGAGGTTTTGGATTGATTTTACTTTCCAGATTGTGTGTTGATTAAGAGACATTTTTGTTTTCATTTGACAAAAAGGCTTTCTTATCATTTTCATTTTTGTCTATATTGTGAGTTTTGATTTGGGAATTGTGTTGAGAATGTCTTGATTTTCTTGCATTACACTTTCTTTTTCCTCGTTATATTTTTTATCTGATCTCAAAAAGAAAGGATTGAAATCATTTCTTCTTTTTGGTAATTGTTCATGAGAAAATTATTGCATTTCACATATTTGTTAAAGAGAGAAATTGGAAAATTTCATAGCTTGTGATTATTTGGAGTTTTGTCCATTCAAAAGCGAGAAATTGCAATTCACAGCTTTTGTTCCTCGAAAGAGATACCTTCTCCCTACTGTAATTAGAGTTCATCGAATTGAAATATTGCACATTCATCTCTTCCTGCATTTTATTACGTCAAGGTCACAACATCATCAGTTTCATTTCCATCTCCCTTTTGAGTAAACAACAACCTTTAAAATACAACGTAATTTTAAAATTTATTAGCAACTTTTATTTTCTAGAAATTCTCTTCACGAACATTAGCTAGGATAAAGATTTGGAATAGTTTGTAAGGAACACTCTCCAAAGAATTAAAACACACAATAATATGTTGTGATAGGGAGAGTTCGAATCCAATTGCTACATTTTGTCTTGGGAATCTCTTGTAACATAAGATTCAATCATAAGGTAACATTAGGATGGGCAAAGTTACTCACCATGCTTTGTTTGTCTTAGTGTAGAGATGGCATGTATTATTGGGGGTCACTTGAGAGTATACCCATGATTATGTGTGGGAGCTTCTCGAGTTGATTCCAGGATAGATACATTGCCTTTGTGCATGGATCGGACTGTCGATTGTTTCCCAAGGCATCATTGTTATAGTTGGTAACCTTAGTATCCTATCTCCTTAGGGTCTTTACATGAGGTGAATATGGAGGGGCAAGTATTCATGGTACCTGGAATCGACGTTGGCCAAACTCACTCTGGATCCTTGGAGGGTATACCCATGATTATGTGTGGGAGCTTGTACCAGGGTGGAAGTCAATTAAATAGGTTGTCAACGTAACTTTTCCACCCTATATATCCCAACCCCTTATTGTCTTGATTTCACGACGTTTGATTTCATCACCAATTAGTGACTTCTGAATAAGAAGGTTTGTTTGATTGGTTTGATTTCTAGATTTTATTAGTGAGTGTTGTTTATTTCTCTAGTTGGCCATAGATTTGTTTCATTCTTTATTTGGTTCAGCCAACATCGGTCTTCTTCATTCACATAGGATGCAAGGGCTACCTCCGGAAGATTACCTTCCTTTTCTTCCTAACTCACCAGAAGGCTCTCTTGAGGGGGAAGTCAATAACTAAGTAGAATCAGAGATTGGAAGTACACACTCTTTAGAAGGATTCATAATAGTTTCAGATTCTTTAGAGGCATTCCGACTTCCCCCAAATCTGTTATTGAGTATTAGACAATACATGCATTTACTCTAGATGAATTCATGAGGAGAAATTGTTTTTGTTGAGAATATTGAAGTACCCACTGGACCTAATGCAGTATCTCGAGTAGACGATCCACTTTTTCAATGGGAATCATTTAGAACCCTAGCTCACATGGTTGGAATTTTTAATCGTAGTTCTTCCCCTTCTTTAGTGTATGATCTTTTTGGCGCACTAGGAATGAGTTCTAATCAAACTATGGCTTCTCAAATGCTTGAGATGCATGTTACCTATATGATACCTTTAAATCATATTACTGGCACAACCAATACTGTCATCGTAGTTTCATACCAATTGTTGGTTGGTTCTCACTCGATTCTTCCTCTCCAGATTTCCCATTCTACTATGGTCCCACAAGCTATGATTGTTTCTACCGGAAATGTGGTTATCACTGAAGCTCCTACTGGAACACCACTTCCGCTTAGACCAAATCTGTCACTTCCCCCTGGGNCTATGAATAATTACATTTCTATCTCCAACCAGAATCCATCCGGAGGGTATGGAATTTTTGTTCCTCCTGGGTATAATGTTGTTACTCAGGTTTTTCCTACACCTACCTAGGTTCTCTCCGGATGGCCTTACGTTCCTCCTCCACCTTTGTTTGGAGGATCTAATCGTCCTGGCCCTAGTGGCTCCAATCCAGTTGGAGGTATCAATCATTCTATCACTTATGGTTTCTAGATTCCTATTGCAGATCAACTTCAAGTTGGGGGGCAACCTCAATTTGGGGGGAAACCTCAGATTGGGGGACAACCTCAACCTGGGGGCAACCTCAATTTGGAGGCCATAACCCAGTTTATGGACAAAATATACCTGCATTACAATATCAACCTTGGAATCTTCCTTTCCAAGGGAATCAACAACTGTCTCGGGGGAAAAATCCTCAAGTGTGCGTAAAAATAAAGAGGTACTTGCCAGAAATGGTGGGGGGAAATTGGGAAAGAAATGTGTCTCTGCATTTGTGTTAGTGGAAATAATATTTTCTATTGAACATGACACCCCCCTTTCATCATTTTATCCGAGTTGGGAAATCCATTTTTCTCTCATTTGAACACCCACAAATTCATATGTTGGGTCCTCCTTGAGTCAATGTTGCCAATACCATTTTCGTGTCGTTCATATGTTCAAGAGAATTCCAACCTAAATAATCCTTCTATTCAGTTGACCATCTGCAATTATAAATCTTCTACCATGTCGACCTTCCCTGTATCATTTTAGAATCACTTCATACTCTGATCTACCTCAAATTTGTTACATATTTTGTGTCATTGATGGGGGATACATCAAGTCCCTCCTATGGCGATTATTTTCCTGTCAACTTCAACCCATTATCTGGGAACAACACTTATAAATCATTTAGTACCTTAGAACCTACATGCCTCAATGACAGGTCTCTTCGCTTTCAATAGTGGGTTCAATGATATCTGGGAACAACACTTATAAATCATTTAGTACCTTAAAACCTACATGCCTCAATGGCAGGTCTCTTTGCTTTCAATAGTGGGTTCACATCATTGACCCCTGATTGGGAGATTCCATCGAGTGTTCAAATTTAACTCATTTACTCACATTCATTGGATTGTACTATATTACCTTGGGATTCATTAACATCAATGGTGATTTCCCTCTCACTTGTTAACAGTTTTCATCATTGATTGGAAATCAAGTGGTTTCTACCATGTTCGACTTCAGCACCTATAATCACATGGTCAGATTCATACTTAGGGATGATGGAAATCAATACCCTAGATCACATTATTCTGATCTAGGTTGCGATGAAGTATTCATGAATTAGTACTGACACATAGATCTACTATTTATGTCTCATGGCTATGTCCGAATTTGAATTATTTAGAGGATAGATCCATATTGTATTCCTGGTGGCTATGCCGATTCATAATGGCATGGATCCACAATGCATATTTAGTGGCCATGACTCACTTGACATTTTTTAATTTGAGTATGGGAATGCATACTTCATACGAGGATATATTATTATGTAGATGCTCGATTGTTTTTATGTTCCCGATTGGTGCGATCCTTGTTCGACAAACAAATTCTACAAACTATTTCAGTTGTCATGAGTTTGAGCTGCACACTTTGGGGGGCATTCTTTTAAAGATTATTTTGGTCACCCCAGTGATCCATTAATAACATGTGTTCATGTTCCTTGAAAAGATAAAAGAGTCTTTATCCATGAAAGAGTGATTTGCTTTCCTTTCTAAAAAACCATATTGAGGAAGGTCATTGCACCTGCAAAATGCATGGGGTGCCATGATGCATGATCGTCGCACCTGCTCTAGAGATAGACAACGATGTCTCTGCAATATACCTAGGGTGCGACGATGCCAAAAGTTAAGGAAAAGTCAAACTTCACGAATGTTCTAGAAAGCGATCTTCTAGAAGGTGAGGTGGCCTCTGAATGGTTTCTATCTTACTCTCTTTTATGATTTGGTGGGATCATCCTAATCTCCTCACCCATCTCTCTTTCACACTATATAAAAAGGGATCTCTCATGGAAAGGGCTTAGGTTGAATAGGCTAAGATTTGTATGAAGAGTTCTACTTCTTCTTGGGTGATTTTCTTTATTTATACAAGATACATGGTGGATCTTCTTCATTCAAATGATTTCGAGAAAAGGTGTGTGTGTTAGAACAAAGGGCCATTGAAAGGGGACCTTGTGACATCAAGGCTTTGGTTGTATTCTCCACTTTTTATTTAATATGATACAACGATATGTTTCTTTCCCATAAAACTAGTGTTGTTTTATGGTATGATTCCTTGATCACATACATAGGTTCTTGTTGAGTATATTGTGTTTCTTTCACTTTGGTTGGCTTGCGTTCCCTTGCAGGTTCAATATCACCAATATCACAAGAGCATTGGAACGGAGCTAGGATGGAAATGGCAAGAGGAAATAACATTTAAAAGGTATGTTGTCTATCTCTTGTTAGCTAGTAAACTAAATAATTAGAGCCTAGGGAAAGTCTTATATTTTGTTATGTTTTGTTCTAGTTTCGTGGTAAAACTAGAGAGATCAGTTTTTGTCCACACTTAAAACTAGGGAGATCAATTTTTGTCCACACTTATCGATTAATCCGATAACACCTGTTAGTCTACAACGTCCAATCATCAATTTTTATTGGTATCTATAAGTATGGAAAACCGAAAAATTACCTACTCTCACGTTGAAACCTTATTCTCAAGTGTAAGAACACATATCCCTTTATAACGGTGTTAGTTATGGTTCACCATGACTTCCTCATAACTTTCTTGACATAGTTTTTAATATATAGTTTTCTATTTTAATCCTTTCAATATAACAAGAATGTATCAACTTACTAATTTCAAACACCAAACCTTGTCAACATAGGGTCTGGCGCACTGGTTAAATTGTCCTTGAAGGATGTGTTAGACCATTAAACTCTCATGTACTTCCATGCATTCTCTGGTTACCTACCACTGTTATTTTACTTTTCGAATGTTGCCAATACCATGTGATTGTGATTACTTCAGGGTATTACACCAACCCAAAACCTCGTCACTTGTTTAGTCATGGAGGGTGTAATAACTCAAAACCCAAACTTGTCTATCGTTGGTATTTGTGTCATTAATGGCCATTACTCGAATCTTCATACGGTCAAGTTTGTAATGTAGGTACTCTCTCAATCACCAAGGATTTTCGTCTTCTTCATTTTGTTGTAGGTGGCGATCAGAAGAACCCTGATAAGGATAATAAAAAAGTTCCTCCCTTTGTTCACTCTTATCAAGGAAAATACATCGGTGAGTAATATTCTAAAGATTCTTTGTAACGTTTATCACACACATTGTCACCTGCGTTATAACTACATTTTTTTATGTCCAGGTACTCAAACCCATGCAACTCTGTGTCGATGTTTGGTGGACACGCTTCCCACACATGACCCAATATTTTGTGGTGAGAATACTTGAGCGTACAAATATTAGTTTAATCTTTTTCTTTTATTCTTTACATAAATTAGAAATTGCAACTTCTTTAAATTTCGTTTGTAGTTTTGACATTATTTACCCTATACATGTTCTTGTTTACTTGCATGAAGGATAATTCTACGAAAGGGTTTTTCTTCCAAAACCATATTCATAGTACCCTTTGTAGTGGATATGTCGACCAATAAGCCCTCGATTTGCTCGATAATGACATTTCCATCATTCTGCAGGTAAGGGTAATGTATTTACGTTTTTTTGTTTTGTCTTATAAGAACTTCCTCTACAGTAACTACTCCATCATCTATATAAATTTTTAAAATTCTTTGCCTCTTAAATAGGGACAATGGCCCTCGCCCAAGATCATGATTATGTAAAGACTAGCCTCGGGATTTGTACTTTAGTATGGGTGCCTCCCTTTTTAGTTCATGAAGGTACAACCCTTCATTTGTCATTTCTCTATCTCGGTCGCTCATTGATTTTCTCTTAAGAGTTATATATCTCTACCTCTAATAATCATTCCATTTTTTTTTTGTTACAGAGAGAAGATACTAGGAGAAACTCAGGTGAAAACACTCTGATAAGTGTCTATGCACTTAAACACAACCTATCCAACTCAAAGTTTAAAATATGGAAACCTAAAGGTAATAAATGTTTAGTTCCGATTCCACATTCTTTAGGATATCTGCGATATTTTGATATGTCATGACCACCAATAAGATTGAAGTGGTTTTGTTACAGTTCCCAATGATTTTTATCCATCTTATCTTTATACGGACTTACTTTGTAACAATCGGCTTGACTCCCTAGATTTAAGAGTCGACTATATTTGTATAGGGGTTATAAATAAATTAATACTATTATTTTTTATATTACTTTTGTAGTGTTTGCAGTACAGTTAAGTTGATATGCGTTGAGATCGATTATGTAGCTAAAAAATGTTTCATATATAAATATGACTCTTTTGGATTTGATAAACAAAGATTATTGAATTATTTCTATTTCTTGAAAGTGAATTAAATAATTTAATCTATGGATACATTAGACAACAGATTATTTTGATATTCTTTGTGCAATAGGAAAACAAATTATGTTTATTCTAAAAGAAATTTATGATAATTGTTTCTACAAAATCTTTGGAGTATATCTATTTGTGCCTGTTATCATGAGCAACCTTTAGCTGAGAAATATTGCATGTCTAAGGTTTTATACTATATTTCGAGACTGCTCATATTGGTTCCTTGGTTTACTAATATACATGAAAAATATTGACCAACGATTGTTAAGCTATTCTATGATTATTTCTTTGTTTAAGCTTTCTCTATAACTATTAGAAGTAATAAATTTCCTGATAAATCTATGTTTTCTTCTACTCTCACATCAATTTTTTTATCAAAATATTACTATAACAATATAAATTAATATCCAATGAGAATCTTTGACATTTGAGTTAATAATGATAACGAAATAAAATAACTAAAGTAGATACACATATCTGAACCAAAAGGATTTATTGGGAAAAACTAAGAAGAATTTTCATATCCTCCCAACCATAGTCTAGAGCAGCTACAGTCTGCTAACTCTTGTCACCCCCGAGCCAAATAATTTATTCCATAGGAAAAATCAAAATGTCAAGAAACTTCTCGAGGAAATTTTCAAGAACTTGGATCTTTCTAAGAACCACCAATATCTAACCATTTACAAGTACTCAACAATGTCCTTGTTAAACCATACTTGTTCCTTCTCTCTTGTTTTACCAAACTGAGAAAAATAATAGACTTCCTATGTATTTTTATTTATTTTTCTAGTTAGCCTTCTCCCTAACTCTTGGGAATCTTAGCCTAAGTATTTTCTAGATTGTTTCCTAACCTCCCACATTCTTAGGGGCAGGTTCAGACTTGTCCTCATGCAAAAACATCACTTTTACCTTTGTGGTTTCTATCCTATTTTCACTTTTCCCATGAAATAAAGTATTTATCTTATCATAGTTGGGTTCTCTCATCAATTTATCTTAGGTAATTTTTAAATAAAATTTGAAAATAATATTTACATAAAGGTTTTTCACCATCAATTACTTATGGCGATAAAAAATGTTAATCAAAGTTTTTCTCAAAATAATAATCAAATTATCACAACCACACAAATTTACTCAAATGTTTAATTTGGAGGGATATTACATCTCCCCCCCCTTGAACTAAACACTATCCTCGATGTTCCCATCAAGTTCCCATCTTTGGAACGAAAATTCATAGGCTTTCCTCGTATCCTCTTCCATTTCCCAAGTGGCCTCCTTAGGACCATAGTTCCTCCATTACACTTTAACCTAGCCAATGGATCTATTATGCAACATAGTTTCCTTCGTGACGAGTATGCATATAGGTTCCAAGTGGAACTCGCCCTCTGGTGTCACTTGGATCACATTCCAATTTAAAACGTGAGTTATATCAGGAAAATATTTCTTCAATAATGAAACATGAAACACATTATGTATTTTCATATGGGATGCTAGTGAAATATGGTAGGCCACTGGTCATACTCTCGTTAACACTTCAAAAGGTCCACAATAACATGGTGCTAGCTTAGAACTTTTTCCAAGTTTGAGTGAATTTTTTTTGGGTTTTATTTTTAGATAAACATGGTCTCCAACATTAAACTCTTTGTGTGTTCTTTTTGAATTTAGATAAATTTTATGCCTATCCTGTGCACTTTTCAAATTCTTTTTTTCTATCTGCACCATTGTGTCCATTTCTTTTAACATGTCAGACACTATAATAATTTTGTCAACAAGATCATGCCAACTCACTGGTGTCTTGCACGTGCGACCATATAGTGCTTTGAAAGGGATCATCCTTAAAGATTGTTGGTAACCATTTTTATATGCAAATTCAATCAGGTGAAGGTAACATTCCCATTTTTGTAGAAACCTTAATTATTTAAACCCTAAAAATTTCATATAATTAAACATAAATTCCTTTCAATGCGTAATATTTCATTAATCATCGTAAAAGCATGTAATATTCAGCAAAAAAAAAAATTAAAGTTAACCACAGCATGAAATAGATTACATATTCATCCACCTAACTTAGCAATTTCATAAATAAATTACATGGTTCTGATGCTAAATCCCAATGCATTGTTGGTCGAATGCTAAGGTTGAAACTGTGTTAAACACTGCCCAAAACCGTGTTTTCCTCCCTGCCAGCTAGGCGTAGCCTGTCCGGCTCCCTAGCTCCAGGATACTGTAAGGATATCCTAGCCCCCGTGCCCAAAACCCCCAGCAAACTGGTGCCCCCTGCTTCTGATTCACCAAAAACCCCCAAAATCAAACTCCTCACACCAGAGATCTCCACAGAAAATACCCCACAAAAATATATCCTCCTCTCAAAAATGCTTCCTGCTCCCCCCAAAAAGAATGCCTTTCCCCGTAAGACTCTTCCCGTCATATTCCTCCTTCACCGACTCTCCCCCCTTCATTAATTTCCTTATCCCTTTATTTATTATCTTATCCCCTTATATTTATTATCTTATCCCTATATTTAATGTTTCTCCCCCCGTATACGTAAATCCTTAATACATTAAATTATTAACCCCCTTTAATTCTTTACTCAATTGATTAATAAGTCAATTAATAATTAATTAATCATTGACACATATGGACAAATAATTAATAATAATAAATTAGTTAATATTATTTAAGAAATAATTATTGTTTAACTAACATATTAAAAGAGTGAGATTATCAAATTAATTTTACTTAATAATGCCTAAGCATATATTCAACTAGGGTTGTTACATACACCCACCCTTCAGGAAACTTCGTCCCGAAGTTAAGGTATCTCATGGTACAAAGGAAAAGAAATAGGGTTCACACATTCATAACAATTAACCAACATTATTAGTAAGTAAGTCAAGAAAGATCATACATACTAGTGTACATGTACAAGAAATGCATGTGTAGCTAGTACATACAAGTCTCGTGCATGTACTAATAATCAATAGCTATCATCATTTAGTAATCTATGTATGCAGCCAATCCAATCAACAAGACTAGTCTTTTATAACAAACAATAAACCAATCAAATGTTTGAGAAATACTTTAATTGCAATTATCCGGTTCAACAATTTAATTTAGACAACTGTGGTTTAGTTACGTAATTATAAATATTCATATATAAACATTTTCTTTTTTTAGAAGGGAAAACATTAAATTTCCTCATCACACAAATCTCCATACTTTCTCAACTATTTCTACTCATCCTTCCTCCCTAACTTACTTCTATCTCCATTTCTATCCTTCCTCTGTTGGACTATCTTGGAGCGTCAACTATATTGATCTAACTCCAAATAGAACTCGTAAGTGGAAGTGTCACTATCTCGACCAAGCTTCCCCAGCAGGCAACTGACAGTCATCATCACACGTCTTGGGGAGTGTGAACTAACACCATCCTCCCATGACTTCAGGTTTCAGAGGATACACGGTGGGAAATTCCTCCAGTCTTCCTAATCATAACTAGGGTCCACACCTTACAATGGAATATACAGTGGCACCGTGTTGCTGGGAGTTTTGTCATCGTTTATTTAGTTTTGGGCAGTGTCATCACCTGAAATCCTGCACTGGTCCACATATCATAGCAATGCATCCAAACCAATATAATTTCACATACAAATATTCGTACCATAATATTTCTTGGTTAGTGGTCATGATATCCACTTTCATCATCATTATTCCCTAGCTATTTCATAGCCCATAACCTGCATATTAGTCTGTAACACAAACTCATACATTTCTATGCATTATCGTCATGTAATTGCATACTATCATCATTTCAATTTGGTATCCCTGTACCGACAACTTAACATCAACGTTTTCAAGTTAGAAATAGATCCCATAATATCCCATTATTCAATTTCGACACCCATTCATAAGATTATCATTTACCAAAATAGATTGCATCATATCCAACATCATTCTAATAGCATTTAAACATTCATTAAATTCACATTCTCACAATATGTCGCATCA
>JASDQU010684574.1:27017-42666 GCA_032191745.1 Picea mariana
TATATATATATAAATATATATATTCCTTTACATAGGTTTGTTTATTCGAAACAAGTGTTTAAATTTATTTAATACTTCAATTAGTATATTACTATGCCTTTTACATTTTTAATGTGCAATAGATCTTTGTTAAAAAAATTGCATTTGACTTGCAGGTTAGGTGGAGCTGGAGCTTGGCCCTCGGGCCCAAATTTATATTTACCCTTATATATATTTATTTAGGGATTTACTATAACTAAATATGAGTGTTTAAATTTCTGGGTGGGTAGGTAGGTCATTGGCTCCAGATTTTGAACCAGGGCTCTGATACCATGTGTAGGAACCTTAATTATTTAAACACTAAAAATTTCGTATAATTAAACATAAATTTCTTTCAATGCATAATATTTCATTAATCATCGTAAAAGCATGTAATATTCAGCAAAAACAAAATTTTAAGTTAACCACAACATGAAATAGATTACATATTCATCCACCTAACTTAGCAATTTCATAAATAAATTACCTGGTTCTGATGCTAAATCCCGCCGCGCCGTTGGTCTAATGTTGAAGTTGAAATTGTGTCAAACACTACCCAAAACCGTGTTTTCCTCCCTGCCAGCTAGGAGCAGCTTGTTCGTCTCCCTAGCTCTAGGATACCGTAAGGATATCTTGGCCCCCATTCCCAAAACCCCCAGCAAACCGGTGCCCCCTGCTTTTGATTCACCAAAAACCCCCAAAATCAAACTCCTCACACCAGAGATCTCCACAAAAAATCCCCCACAGAAATATATCCTCCTCTAAAAAAGGCTTCCTGCTCCCCCCAAAAAGAAGGCCTTTCCCCGTAAGACTCTTCCCATCATATTCCTCCTTCACTGACTCTCCCCCCTTCATTAATTTCCTTATCCCTTTATTTATTATCTTATCCCCTTATATTTATTATCTTATCCCTATATTTAATGTTTCTTCCCCCCCCACCTGGTATACGTAAATCCTTAATACATTAAATTATTAACCCCCTTTAATTCTTTACTCAATTAATTAATAAGTCAATTAATAATTAATTAATCATTGACAGATATGGACAAATAATTAATAATAATTAATTAGTTAATATTATTTAAGAAATAATTATTGTTTAACTAACATATTAGAACAATTAGATTATCAAATTAATTTTACTTAATAATCCCTAAGCATATATTCAACTAGGGTTGTTACAATTTTTTTGGGCACTCCATAACTTACATTCGCAACATATCCTCAACAATACGGTTAGTCCTTTTCGTCTGACCGTAGTTTGAGGATGGTAAGTAGTGATAAAACTCAATTGTGTGTCCATTCCACTAAGAAAATTATTCCAAAAGTTGGAAGTAAATTTTGCATCTCTGTCTAAAATGATTGTTTTAGAAAACCCATGCATTCTGAAAATTTCCTTCATAAAATTTTCCGAAATATTAATAGCTTTATAAGTGGATTTTACTGAGATAAAATGTGTTCCTTTTGTAAGTTTATCGATCACAACCATAATCAAATAATTTTGATTCTTTTTTTTTTTTTTTGTAAGTAAGTATTTTTATTTTATTTTTTATATATATAGAGGCCTTCCAAAACCAGACCAAGAGTACAAAAACTACAAGTCAACCGGTTGTAATTACTGAACTGCTCCAGAAGGAGAAACCAGTTCAGCCAACCAGGCAATTCTAGCACCAGAGTTCCTATCAGTCTTAGAGTAGTCAGACAACTTAACTACCAAGGAGGTCACTAGAGTAAAATCTAAAAAAAGACATGTGGTGTATAATCTGGCACATACTCTGGCAGAAGGCCTGGCCATGGCTCCTCGACAACAGGTGTCCCGCTGGTTTCCGACTGCATGTCAGTGCCTTCGGTGCGTGCATCCTCGTTAGCATCCTTCTCAGTACCTGTTGTCGGGATGTACACCTGTAGACTGGTGCCTGTCGTCTCCTTGGCCTCCGGCTGAACCTTTCCCTTAACAGTCTCAGCATAGCTTGACGGTGTTTGCTCCTGCTTGTCGGTATCCATGAATGCTTGCTTGAACTCCTGCCGATCCGGTTCCTTGTTGTCCTCTGCAGCGTCCTCCTGCTGGCAGCTCTTGTGATCGCTTGCAGTGGAAGGTGCTTCGTCTGAATCTGCGGGAGGGGCCTCGTGGTAGTTAGAAATAAGCTTGAGGAGGATTGAGAGGCACCCATCCATCTACTGTACTCGAAATTGTAGGTCCTCCACTCCTTGACGGAGTTCAAAGACTAAGTCATGCAAGATGGTGAGATTTTCGCTCGACGGGTTGGAGGATGGCGACTTCTTTTTGTGGCCTGGTCGACCCTGGCAAGGCATCCCAGTGGGTGAATTCGCTGAGGCCAAACCCGACGTAGTAGGGGGAGGGGAGTACCTGGAGGTAGAGGGGCCGAGGAGGTGGCGCCAAGAAGGGTTCGGGCTGGTGTCGATGATGGCCAGGCAATCGAAGGTCGGAAAGGGTGCAGTGGGGGGAGTGTGGGCGGTTGACATAGGTGGTCAGAATGACGAAGAAGAAGTTGGAGACGAACCAGGGGGTGAAGTTGAAACACGAGGCCACCGAGGATGCCAGGGAGAACCCCTGCGTGGTTGAAGTCGCTGGCGCGGCATGGTGAGGCCTGGTGGATGGGGGAGGTCTGCGGAACCAAGGTTGAGGGCAGGGAGAAACCAGAGGGGTAAAAACACCATGAGCGAACCAACAGAACCAAACCCAAGTTGCAGGGAGAAAACACAGACCACCCACGTCATTAGACTCTATGAAAAGGAAGTCGAGGGAGCTCGATTAAATTCCCCTCCCATCGACGTAATCCAATTTAATGCATGGGGGCGTCGACAGCAGTGGGCACGAGTCGAGCACATGGCTCCGTGCACTACTGGCATCCCCTCGTTCCCTCTGTGCGCTAGGTAGCTAGCCCCATCACCCCATCCAGGTGAATTTTGATTCTTTTTTATAAGTAAACCATCGATGGAATTCATACCGATCACTTCCCATTTCCACTCTAGAATGGGTATAGGTTGTATAAATCCAACTGGGTGTTGGTCCTCTGCTTTAACCTACTAGAATTCTAGACATCTAGAAATTTATTCTTCCACTTCTGTTTTCATTTTAGGCCCAAAATATTATTTCTTAATGTTGTTATTGTCTTTTGATACCCCGGATGTACCAAATATGGATTCTTGTGAAATTCTCCTATAATTAAGTTTTTGAATTCTTCATTATTTGGGACAAAAAATCTATTCTTATACAAAACTAAACCTTCTGGGTTGCAACTGAATTTTGATTCTTCGCTAGTTAGAGAATTAGTTTGACATTTTTCTTGAATTTGTTTGTATTCCATGTCTTTTTTTGCTGCCAATTCAATTTTTTTCTTTAAATTAGATTGGGTTTTTCTACTAGAAATTGCATATATCTTCCTATTAAGGGCATCTACCACCTTATTTTCCTTTCCTTTAATGTGTTCAATAACAAAATTAAATTCACTTAGGAAATCCAAACACCTAGCCTGTCGAGCATTTAAGTTTTTTTATCCAACAAATGTTTAAGACTATCATTTTCTATTTTCAACAAAAAAATATTTCCTAATAGATAATGTCGCCACATTTTTAAATCATGGAAAATAGTAGTAAATTCAATATCATTCAGATCATAGTTTTTTTCATGATATTTTAGATTTCTTGACTCATATGCTATTGCATGCCCTTCTTTCACTAGTAGACCCCCTAATCATTCCTTAGATGCATCGGTACATACTACAAAGTCTTTGTGTGGATCTGCTACTTTTAATATGGGTGCAGTGGTTAATAATTGTTCTAATTTCTCAAAACTTTCTTGACACTTTTTTGTCCATTTAAATCCGGTTCCCTTTTTCTGTAAAGAGGTAATAGGGTAATACAATTTTGAAAACCCTTCAATGAATCTTCTGTAATAACCTGTAATTCACATAAAAGATTTGATATCTGAAATATATTTTAGAACTACCCAATCCCAAATGGATTTGACCTTTTTAGGGTCAACAACAACTCCTTCCCCATAAATCACATGTCCTAAGTATTGTACCTTACTATGATAAAATTCGCACTTGCTATATTCTGCATACAACTGATTTTCCCTTAAGTTTTGCATAACCAACTCCAGATGTTCTTCGTGTTATTCCTTTGTTTTGGAATAAATAGGATATCTGCAATAAATACTATCACAAACATGTCCAAGTATTTTCTTAACACATTGTTCATAAGGAACATAAATGTTGTTGGAACATTCGTTAGCCCAAAGGGTACCACTATGAATTCATAGTGTCCATACCTGACTCTAAAATAATTTTTTGTATGTCTTCATTTTTATCCTAATATTATGATAATATGATCTTAAATCTATTTTAGAGAATATTTTAGCCTCTTCAACATGGTTGAACAAATTGTCAATACGGGATAAAGGGTACTTATTTTTAACTATCATTTGTTCAGCTGTTGATTGTCAATACACAACCTAAAACTCTCATCTTTCTTTTTAACAAATAGGACTAGTGCACCCCATGGAGACACACTTGGTATGATATACTCTTTGTCGAATAGTTCTTGAAGATCCATTTTCAATTCAATCAGTTCAGGAACACTCATCCTATATGGCGCTTTGGAAATTGGTGTTGATCCTGGTACTAAATCTGTTGTGAAATCTATATCCCTTCTAGGAGGTAATATTGAAATCTCTTCCGGGAACACATCCTGAAACTTACTTAAAATAGGATCACCAATTAACAAACGATCAAACAAATTTTCTAGGCTTTCATTTATGTGTACAAAATGTATTTCACAACCCTTTCTTGAATTTCATTTCAACTGTAAAGAAGAAATATTCCTTATTGATACACCACAAGGTGTTCCCTTAATGGTTCTATTATGTCCAAGCTTGTCCAAGCAATGAAAATTTTTATTTTTACAATTCAGTACTGTTGTATGATTTTCAAGCCAATCAATTTTTGTGAGTATATCATAGGATCCCAAAGGAAATACATTCAAAAACACACTTGTTTCCATTCCATCTATTGTCATCATACAATCTTTGACCAGTTCAACTACTTTTCATTTGGTACTCATGGGTAATTGCACTAACTAAGATTTATTATGTTTTACTTTATTCAATTTGCAGTTCTCTACAATCATAGGAGAAACATAGCTTAAACTTGCACTGAGGTCAACTAAAATAGAAATAGAATTTTGATTTATCTTAGCTTCAACTTCTACCATGGCAGGATGATGGTTAGTCTGTCGATTTTACAAGGCCGCCTTAATCTTGTGATTGCAAATTTCCATGTCATTAACTGTTATTTCTTCCTAAACATTATGCACTACCAAATTTATGTTCTTATTAAAAGGATAATCTCTATACAAGTGAGGTTCCTTGCAATCCCAAAATTGCGATGGCGATTTGGTTGATTTGTTCACTAACTTAGTTGGTCTATTGTTGTTCTGAACTGATACATTTTGTTCTTTCCACTAAACCTGTTATGTTTAACTGGTGCACTGTGAGATGCATGGCATGGGTATTTAAATTGTTTCTTCATTGAATAAAACTTACTATTTATGTTCTTATCTTGCCATGTTTTTGTATTTTCAAACCTTTGCTTAAACTGTGTATAACAAAATTTAGCATGTATTATTACCTCATCCATCGTTTTAGGGTTAAGGAACTCAATTTTATCCTTATATGCTTGAGGCAAGAAACTCATGAATCGTTGTACCTTTTCTTTCTATTCTCTAAGGTAAGGTACTTATCTCATCAAAATTACAAATTTGGTAACAAAATATTCAATGGTCATTTGTCCTAGCTTAAGGTCATGGAAGTCCTTAGATTTTTCATCGAAATAACTTCCTGTTAACTATTTCTGTTCAAATTATTTCTTAAATTTTTTCCATGTGAGTTCGTTGCTTCTAATTTTGTTTACTGTCTTTAATTCTTTCCACCAAATCACAACTTTCCCATTAAGCTGATATACTTCCAACGTAGCCCTTAAATTCCCAGAATAATTATAAATTTGGAAATATTTTCCCATGTTTAGGAGCCAAGATTTTGCTCCTTCCTCTGTTTCCCCATCAAAACTGGGTGGTCTGATTTTTTTAAATTCATGAGTCAATTCCATTATATGCCATTTTCCTTTATTGTTTTTAGGTGTTGTCTTTTACAAGGTGTTTTCTTCAGAACTATTATTACTATTTTCCTTAGTCATCGATACTATTTTATCACTAAACACTAGGTGTTCTCTCAGCTTATGAGATTCATCATTAAAGACTTTCCTTTTGGTGTTACTAGAAGTCCATCCTACATTCTTATTCTATTTCATCTCAATCATATTTTTAAGCAATCTTTCATTTAATTTTTCTTGTTCTCTACTTCCTTTAAGTAGTTTTTCATTGTCGACTTTGATGCTCTACAACTCAAACTTTATACTTCTCATGGTTTCAAGTAGCTCTACTGAATTATTTTGAGGTTGTTCGCTATTCAACTCTACATACATTTCAGGTCCACTTGGTGTTGTTTTTCCTGTTTCGTCAACCATGGTCTATGTTGTTGTTTCTATTGAGTGCACAAATATTTTTATATTAAGATTCTTGTTTTCATAATTCTACAATAATTTATTAAATTATTAATGCAAAATTTTAAATGGCTTGAGCCCATAAGGCCCTAGTGTTTGGAACTTGGCTCTGATACCATTTGTAACATCACCTCTCAACTGATTTTATTTTTTTTAAATATGGCATCGTTAATCATTATTTCCTTATTATTATTGTTAAGATTATTAGTGGATACCAAGACGAACAATACTACTCTTAATATATTTTTTTCACATGATAGGTAAAAAGATCTTAAGTGACAAGACTATTGGAAATGTCTTTACACCCCAATGTAAAGTGTATTAATTTCACTTTCTCAAAAGCTTGTTGTCAAGTGATTGTTTATTATCTAAAAATGAGGATACAATGTTTCCATTTACTTACCTTTGTTGTGGCTTCTTTCAAGTTATAATTATTAACCTACTAGTGACTCACACAAACACTTACACATGTATATTATTTGTTTCCAAAATATTGGTCTTGTTAGTCTACAACTTCCACTCGCCAATTTCTATTGGTATTTTTAAGTATGGACAACCCAAAAATTACCTACTCTAAGGTTGAAACCTTATTCTCAAGTGTAAGAACACATATCTCTTTACAAGGGTGTTAATTCTGGTTCACCACGACTTCCTCATAATTTTGTTGACATAGTTTTAATATATAGTTTTCTATTTTAATCCTTTTGGAAATATAACACCAATGTATCAACTTATTAAGTTAAAATGCCAAAAAATTTCAACATAGGGTGTGGTGAATTGGTTAACTCGCCCTTCAAGGATTTGACATACCATTAAACTTGCATGTACTTCCACGCATTCCATGGTTACCTACCACTATTATTTTACTTTTCGAATGGCGCCAATACCATGTGATTTCTATTACTTAGGGGTATTACACCAAACCAAAACCTCGCCACATGTTCATTCATGAAGGGTGTAATAACTCAAAACCCAGACTTTCTATCGTTGGTATTTGTTTCATTAATTCGTTGGTATTTCGTTGGTATCATCATTCTTTTTTTATTTGTTAAGGTGAAACCGAGGTGAAGACCCTTTGTTAAGCGTCTATGCACTTAACGACAACCTAGCCAACTCAGAGTTTTAAATATGGAAACCTAAAGGTAATAAATTTGTCGTTATCAACTCCACATTCTTTAGGATCTCTGCGATATTTCGATACGTCATGACCGCCGATAATATTGACGTGGTTTCGTTATATTTTTCAATGGTTTTTATCCATCTTATATTTATCCGGACTTCTCTGTAATAGTCTAATTGACTCCCTAGATTTAAGAGTTGACTATATTTGTATAGGGGTTATAAAGAAATTAATACTATTATTTCTCATATTACCTTTGTAGTGTTTGCAGTATAGTTAATTTGATATGCGTCAAGATCAATTTTGTAGCTATAGAATGGTGTATATATAAATATCACTCTTTTGAATTTAATATACAAATATTATTCATTTATTTCTATTTCTCGAAAGTGAATTAAGGAATTTAATCTACAAATACATTCGCCAACAGATTATTTTCATATTCTCTGTACAGGAAAACAATTTTTATTTATTCTATAAGAAATTTATGATAAATATTTCTACATAATATTTGGAGTATCTCTATATGCGCTTGTTATCATGATAAACTTTTAACTGAGAAACATTTAATGTATAGGGTTTCATACTATATTTAAGGACTACTCATATTGGTTCCTTCATTTACTAATATATATGAAAAATATTGACAAATGATTCTTAAGTTATTCTCTGATTATTTATCTGTTTAAGCTTTCTCTGTAACTATTAGCAATAATAAATTGATTTAGAAATATCTATTTACTTCTACTCCCACATCAATGTCTTCAACAAAATATTACTATAACAATATAGATTAATATTCAACCAGAATATTTTATATTTGAACTAATAATTCTAAGGAAATAAAATAATAAAAGTAGATAAACATATATGAACCACAAAGATATATTTGGACAAATTGAGAAGAGATTCAAGCTCCTCCCAACCATAGACTAGAGTAGCTATAGTCTGCTAAATCTAGTCACCCCCAAGCCAAATACTTTATTTCACAGGAAAAATGAAAATGTCAAGAACCTTCTCCAAGAAATTTTCCAGGAATTGGCTCTTTCTTAGAAGCACCAAGATCTAACCTTGTACAAGTACTCAACATCATCCTTCTTACACCATACTTCTTCCTTCTCTCTTTTTTTACCAAGTTGAGAAAAATAATAGTTTGCCTATGTCTTTTTCTTTCTTTTTCCACTTAGCCTTCTCCCTAACTTTTCGAAATAATGGCCTAACTATTTGCTATATCATTTCCTAACCTCCCACGTTCTTGGTGGTATGTTCACACTTATCCTCATGGACAAAAATCACTTTTACCTTGGTGGTTTCTATCCTCTTTTAAATTTTTCCATGGAATAAAGTATTTCTCTTATCATAGTTGGGTTCACTCATCAATTTATCTCAAGTAATTTTTAAATAAAATTTAAGAATAAAATTTACATAAATGTTTTTCATCATCAATTACTTATGGAGATAAAAAATGTTAATCAATTTTTTTCCTAAAATCATAATTCAATAATCACAACTACATAAATTTACTCAAACATTTAAATTGGAGGGATGTTACAGTTCGAATAAACACAATTTGTAACATGTGTTGTTGTAGATATCACATTGAGTATGGTTGTTATTATGACACGCACACACACACACACACACACACACACATATATATATATATAGTTTTTTCATAACACCCTTTTGTAGGAATTCCAAGTTATGTTGTCGTCGTCATCATCTAGAGACTTTATTCACAACATCTTGTGTACAAGGCCAGAGGGTTTTACATTTTATCAAAAAACATGGTTAGATGGGTCATGCCCCAAGTGTGGTGGAATGAAATTACTGAGCAAGTGAATCCATATAAGCGATGAGTATGAATTGGGGAGGAAGGAGGTTTCCTTTCAAAGCTCTAAATATGTGACATATGATATTGATAGAGGACATGAAAGAAAAAAGATAAAATTGGTTACTTCCCATGTATGAATTTGTGACTTCATGAAGGGCTTCGTCGAAAATACATGACATTATGTTCAACATAACCATGTGGCTTGATGGAAGGACAAACATTTTAGAATATGCATAGATACATTTCTTGTTGGTATTGTGTTATCATTGGTTGATTTTTATGAGAACTACACCCTTCAACAACAAAATGAGATTCAAAGCCAATATTATCAATCAAACAAGGTCGACATAATGGTATATATCACATACATGTATGGATCAGATAGTAATGAACAAAACTGAGTTATATTGAAAGAGTATCACCTCTACACAAGCGATGATTGGTGCCATGAATTAGCCTACGTACAACATTTTTTTTATTTGTTCTATAATTACCTTAAGGAGAAGAACATACATATGGATCAACATTGGATTTGTTCAAATGGTTGTGTAGGCCAGTTCAAAAATGCTCGTTTATTTCAATGGTTGTGTATGTTGCACAAAACATTAAAGGTACCACACATTTGGAACTACTTTGAGTCCGGACACGGGAAATGGGAGCATGATGGACCAGGTGCATGCATAAAAAGAGCATTACGTAGGAAATAAATGATCATGTCTTGGATCTTCTACTGCCAGGTTTGTTGAATCCTTCTCTTAAATTTTGCATAACTATAATTAATATTTTATTCTTTGGTCATTAAGTGGACTCACATTCTGGCACTCTATTTTTTGGAGGGCACATATATGCAGAGGTTTCCCTAAGAGATAATGAATGGGGCACTGATTAAAGGGAAATAAAACCTTCATGCTATCAGTAACAAACTCTGAAGCCATTGATTTTTTTTATTTTGTCAATGGTTATTAAAGGATAATATATGACACATGATGAAAGAACATGAAATAAATGTGTTTATGTATTTCAAGATTATAAACCAGGTCAATTCGTATACCACTTTACAAACTTGGATATTGGTAAAAACCTCCAACTACAAACAATTCCAAGAAAGAAATCATCAAAGGTACGATAGTTATTTCCTTACTTTGAGCACGAGAAGTTAGTGGAAACCTTGAATGACCATCTAGGTATGTAAAACAAATAATTTTGGCTTCATTTTGACTGTTGTTAAAATATTTTTAATTTTGTTAAAATATACCCTACCTTAAAATATACCCATGCCATGCCTTGCTTTTCCATGCCTTTCCTTGCCTTTCCTTTCCTTTCCTTTCCATTCCATTCCTTTCGTTTCCATGCCTTTCTTTCACTTTCCTTCTTTCACTTGCCTTTCCTTCACTTTGATTTCCTTTCATTCACTTTCCTTTGCTTCACTTTCCATGTAATGTCTGCCCATGTCTTTCCTTGGCATGCCATCCCATGCTATGCCTTACCATTCCTTTCCTTGTCATGCCTTTCCTTGCCTTCACTTGACTTACCTTTCCTTGCCTTACCATTCCTTTTACTTCCTTTCCTTTTCATTCCATGCCAAGCCTTCCCTTTCCATGCCTTGCCTTACCTTACCATTCCATATCTTGCTTTCACTTTCCTTGCCATGCCTTCAATTTCCTTGACTTCACTTGCAATGCCATGCCTTCCCATGTATTTCCTTCACTTTCCTTCCCTTTCATTTCCTTCACTTTTCTTCACTTGTCTTTCCTTCACTTTCCATGCCATTTCTTCCCATGCCTTTCCTTCACTTACCTTACCTTTTCTTGACATTTATTCCTTTCCTTACCTTTCCATTCATTCCTTCCTTTTCCTTTCCTTTTCATTCATTCCTTTACATTCCTTCACTTCCCATTCCATGCCTTCCCTTTCCTTTCCTTGCCTTTCCTTTCCTTTCCTTTCCATTCTATGCATTTCCGTTCCATGCCTTCCCATGCATTCCCTTGCCTTGATTTTCCATTCCATGCCTTATCATGCCTTCACTTTCCTTTCCTTTCGTTGACTTTCCATTCATTCATTTCCTTTCCTTTCCTTAAATTGCCTTAACATTCCTTTCCTTAACTTTACTTGTCTTCAATTGCCTTTCCTTCACTTTCCATGTCATGACTTCCCATGCATTTCCTTCACTTTCATTGCCTTCCCTTTCCATTCATTCCTTTCCTTTTATTTCCATTCATGCCTTTTATTTCCATTCATGCCTTTTATTTCCATTCATCCCTTGATTTACCTTGCCTTTCCATTCATGCCATCACATGCCTTCACTTGCCATTACATACCTTCCCATGCCTTGCCTCACCTTTCCTTGCCTCTCCTTGCCTTTCCATTACATCCCCTGTCATGATATGCCTTCCCATGCCTTGACTTGCCTTTCCTTTACTTTCCATTCCATGACTTTCCATGCCTTCACTTGCCTTGAATTGCCTTCACTTTCCTTTCCTTTCCTTTCCATTCATGCCTTGCCTTTCCTTTCCATTCATTTCCTTGCCATGCCTTGTCATGTATTGCCTTGCCTTACCATGTCTTTCCTTTCCTTGCCATGCCATGCCTTTCCTTTCCATGCATTTATTTTACTTGCCTTGCCTTCAATTTCCATGCCATTCCTTCCCATTCCCTTTCTTGCCATGCCATGCCTTTCCTTGCCATGCCTTGTCTTTCCTTGACTTTACTTCACTTGCCTTGCCTTGTCTTGCAATTCCTTTCCTTGTATTTCCTTTTCTTGCCTTGCATTGCCATTCCATGACATGACTTGACTTTCCTTGTCTTTCCTTGCCTTTTCATTCCGTACCTTTCCATTCCTTAACTTTTCTTCCTATGCCTTGACTTTTCTTACCATTCCTTGAATTTCCTTTCCATGCCATGTCTTTCCTTGACATGCCTTCATTGACCAAATTGAACTATGCCTCATTGACCAAAACCCTAGTAAGGCACGATGCCTCATTGCACTATGCCTTCATTGACCAAATTGCACTATGCCTTGCTTTCACTTGCCTTGCCTTTCCTTCACTTGCATTTCTTTCATTTTCCATGCCACACCTTCCTATGCCTTTCCTTTCCATGCAATTTCTTTCCATTCCTTTCATTGTCATGCCTTTCCTTTCCTTTCCTTCACTTGCATTGTGTTGTGTTTCCTTTCCATTCCATGCATTTCCTTGACATGCCTTGCCTTTCCTTGAATTTACATTCCATACCATGCCTTCCCTTGCGATGCCTTTCCTTTCCTTTCCTTTCCTTTCCATTTCATGCATTTCCATGCCTTCACTTCCCTTTCCTTGTGTCGAGTAAAATATATACCCGTTAATTCAAAATAAATTATCAACTCAGGGAGTTTGTAATCTTACGAGGTGAAAGCACAATATATGCAGGGTGAAAGTAAGCTAACCTAGTCTAATGGTTAAAAAATAAACACATGACTAAAATTGAATTGCATGAAATAAACAAAAACATGAAATTGCATAAATTAAACATGATTAAGAAATCATGAAATTAAACAAAGGAAAATTCATCTATAACAAAATACAAATGACAAACACATGTGAGCTCACATAAAATATATATTAAAAAATAAAAATAACATATCTATTATGGAAAAATCAAAATATTTACTCTAAAACATCAACTTCATTACAAAATAATGAAATCCATGACTAACTCATTATCTCAAGAGTAAAGACTAACTATGTTCTTATTTCCCCTCCTTTTCCAAATGAGGAGAGAGCCCTCTTATTTATAAATGTGTTCTTTGAGAAGAAGATAAGAAACTCATAATTATAGATCCACTTTTCTCTCAACCAATTTTCTATAATTACAAAATACTTATCCCTTCAAATCCTCCACTTTTCTCTCAACCAATTTTCTATAACTACAAAATACTCATCCCTTCAAATCCTCACAAATCCTCTCATGATATTCCTCCTTGAAATTAACTTGAATAATTATCTCCTTCGAATCTGGAAATGGTGGAGGAAGTATTCGAAAATATTTTTGAATAATCCTTTGAAATATTCCTACACATTTCAAAGCTGACACAACTTTTAGATATATATGAAAAATATGTTAATTTTCTAATATTTAATCAAGAATTATCTTAAAATACACATAAATAAATAAATTGGAAAATAACAAAGGTAAACTCATTTTATTTATTGAAATGGTGTAATAAATGATTAATGGAGTGATGAATATGGATAAATGTGAAGGATAATGTATGAAAAAGGAAATAAAATATGGCATGTTTGAGATCCAACACTCCCTCGAACTTAACTTGTTGCATATCCTCATGCAACGTTGCATGAATTTCTTTCTAAACTTTTGGATTTTTAGCTTTGGCTTTGTATGATGGTGGGTTTTAGAAATAAATCATTCCAGTATGTGAGATACATGAGTGGAAATGGTTTTTTCTTATGGTTGGTTCTTGTGTGACAACCATGAATATGACAAATGTTGGTTCTTGTGTTAACAACACTCATTCATTTACTTGTGTTATTCATGCAATACATAATATTTTAAAAGCATACATGCACTCGAAATGATGAACCATCAATGTACATTAGAAATCATTTTCTTCATGTTATGAATCATGCCAAAATAGATCAATATATGGAATCAAAGTGCAATAAAGTGTAGTTTGGAAGAGACATGTTGTTCAGTGGTAAATGAGATGATGACATGTGGAAAATAGAATCAAATGGTAATGATATACTTCCCCACCAAACTAAAGATATTTTAGGTTCATGAAAATGGGAAAGGAAATGTAACATGGTGAGGGAATTTTCCAAATTCATTCAGTTCTAGCATTCAAGGAATTACATGTTTAATATTAGAAAACAACATACCTCCACTTACCCAAAAAGTTGATGAACTATGCAATAGGAATGGGGTTGATGCTATTGTTGGATCACGGATTATGAAGTGAAGGAATCTAAACTTCTTGGTTGTATGAGTAAAAAGCTGAAATTCGAACTGTGGTATGCTCACATGGCTAGAAGTATGTTGCTGCAAACTGTTTATGGTGTCATAGAAAATTATATAGTCTCCACCTACTACAAAACTTGATGGTACAATTCTAGTCATGTGAATAAATGTGTCGATGTCGAGCATGAAAATAAGTCATTGGATTACCATCCATTGATGAATCTCATTAACCAATGTGAGGAAATCTTACCATTGATGTCAATGAGTTCCAAGGTACCTAAGTACATCTTGTAAAGTGTGAATGAATGAGCTGATGTTGAGCCACTTGCAAGATCTAACAATAAAGGGATATTATTATATTCCCATGATTTTCAACGAGATAAATTTCAATAAAGGCATGCAAGCCTAAAGGTAATCAAAAGAAACTATACTCTCTATCCCAAATAAGTTGTTGAGGTCGATGGGGCAAGAATTTTTGAAAGGTGGGCCTTAAGGAATCCCACATCAGTCAACGCGAGTTGTACAAAATTATTGGTAGGACTATAGATGAAATATCTCACGGTGAAACAGTTTTTATGGCAAGGAAAATAAGACAATGTAGTCATGGAAAGGGAGCTTGATGGCTTTATTCATAAAGAAGAAATGAACGGAAAGGAGGCAAAGGAGGTATGCAACTCATAAATATATAAAATGTGGGATTTCATGAGGTAGTAGTGATGGATAAAAAGTTTCATGTCGGCTACATAGGAAATGACAAATGAGACTCCAACATGTATGACTAATGGGCTTAGAAGGAGAGTGGTATGGAAATATATCATGATACAATTGGTTTCCTGAAAGGTTTTTTATGGTGGAAAAATTGTATGACATGTGTGATGGAAAGGTCAACTCCTTCAACCTGTCAATAAAACATGCTTTTCTAAAACATTTTTTGATTATTGCAAATCACTTTTGCCTGAACAAGTTTTGAGGATTGTCTTCGAACCTACTATTGTGACGCACAATTTTCTTCATCGGTTCTTTTTTTGAGTGAATTCAATAAAAAATTTAGCGTAAGAAATGAAATCATGATATTTATATTGTTTTCAGGAAGTTTTCGTGATCCATTTGAAAATTTGTAAAAAAAAAAAAAAAATTAAAATT
>JASDQU010684575.1:0-45055 GCA_032191745.1 Picea mariana
CTTGATGTTTCTCACGCATACCGCGTTGTGTGTGTGGTGTTTCTACACAATGAAATAATGGTCAATGTAATCGTTAGTTCTTTTTGGGGATGTATGATTATTGCAATCGGGATGACTATAGAAACTACATCCATTGTATTCTTATTATTGTTTGATTGTATAAGCTCGAGTTTTACACAGGATAGTTGATTCCAGTTTGACTAAATTGAAGCAATACTGTATTAGATTGGTGGCTCGGCATGATGGGTTGAGTTATTACTATAACTGGGTGTTTGGTTTTGTAAAATGGAGATGTGGCATCGTGGTGTTTTGGTAGTTGCGCACTGTGTATAATATGGATAGCTTGGGTTCCACACTCAGAAATAGTCACGGAGTTTTAAGCACAATTGTATGGCAATCTGGTTATTGGTTTTATGAAGGTAGGCATGTTGTTGATACCTCGTCATGTTGGATGGATCGCCAAACTTTTTAGAGTCATGGTGAATTAGATTTGTACAGTGACAGAATTACGCTTGCATGATTTGAATTATTCTGTGCATAGCTTGTGTTGGAATGGTGGTTGTTGTCTGTCTGTTTAGATGTCAATTCGGGTTTTGCAATTTAATCTGATTATTGAGTTTACTACCCCTATATATGTTTAACGAATATCATTGCATTCTAAATGAAAAGCCCGATTGTAGTGATAGTGTGACTTCATTGTTAATTTTGGAAACATGAATTTTAAGTGTATTTGTTGATTGAAGTATGTGTGGATAGTGGTGGATTCTGATGGTTAACAGAGTGAAAATGGTTACTATTTGGAAATTGTTATAAGATGCAAAGTGTATAAATGAAAGGAACAAAACTCCTTTACAGATTGTGTGGAATGCATATTGTCTTGTGATGACATTGTGTTGGACATTTGATTATGAACAATGAACTAGTTAAATACACGGTAATTGTTATTTGGTCACAATGATCGTTGGTTAGTGCATCTCCTTTCACAGAATGTTTTATGGATCACTTAATCAATTTTATGAACAGTAATCACTCTTTTCCCTTCCATTATTACATTTTCCGCTAATTACAAATCCCATCGCCTTCCAGATTCATTTTTCACTCCCTATTCTAAGATTGATTACAGTCAAGAGAATTTCGGTGTTAAAGCAGTTGAAAGTGGCAGTGTCTTGTTTGGATTACAGAGATGTTTTATTGGTTTACTTTGTAGTTGATTGTTGTTATCATTGAGCAGTAACCATTTTTCTTTCCCCCTCATTATATCATGTTTCGCTCAATAAAAACCCCTCGCATATCCCAAAACCCTTTTCACCCCCTGCTCATTGATAGACAGTAAAAAATTTGTATGGCTTGGATTGCATGAGTCTGATACATCGTTGATCCAAATATATTTCATATTTTTAAGAGTTGTCGTGTATGGTTATTTAAAAGACTATTTGATAATCAATCATGCATGCAGGAATGATTTTTTCAGTCAAGGTAGCCATGGTCGAGGAAATAGAGGTAGAGGTAATTTGAACCGAGACCCAAGAAGGCCCAGGTTCACCATACATTTTGATGTTGATTCACAAGAGCTTGGCCAATTGTTTCATTCTGGATTTTTCAATTGGATTGGGCAGGGAGTAGTCCAACCTAGGCCTAAAAGGCCTCCTTTCCAAGTCCCGCAAGCCCCTGGTATCCATGTTCCCCCTCACGTCTCATTGCAACCCGAGGTTCCTGAAAATGATGGATGGCAAGAGATTTTCCACCCTGCAGTCTCCCAACATCGTGGCTGGCCCAAATTGTCCTTGCCTGCTCCTCCACCTAACAACCAGAGTGTCCAAGCTGCTCCCCACTCACCAGTGCAATCCTCCCATGCTAGCAAGAGATTGAAAATCGAGGCCCACCATGCCCTTGATAAAGGAAAATCCATTGTTTCCTCGTCCTCACCCTCCATAGGCTCTGACAAATCTGTGTCTTCCTAGATGCATTTGAGGGACGATTGTTCCCACGTGATCAGTGAGCTTAGGCCCAAGGGCTTGGTGTAGCCAAAGGCAAATTCAGGGAAATCAAAGGGTGACAGCAACAATCAAGGAAAGATTGCATCACAAAGTGGAAAATATAGCTTTTAAGTTTTTATTTTATCTATTGTTTTATGACAGTTGACTTCAGGGATCTTTGGACAGCATGTTTTATTTTTGGATATATGAGTATTATTTTTGAAATAATTTCAAGTATCATGAACTAAATTGTCACATGGAATATGTAGATGGGAGACACAAGGAGGTGTGTTTTACTTAACTAATGGTTATGTTATGATTGTTATGATTGTTATGAACTAAAGGGAGTCATAAGGGATCCCACCTACTAGTTATTATTTATTTAAAACCCTTATTATAATTATTACTCTTCCCCCTAACTAAAGTTAGTTGAGCCTTTTAATTAACTTAACTAATAAGTTGGTTCAACTACTTCAACCAATTCTAATTTGTTTAAAAATCAAAAGGAAACGGAGGAACAGAGGACGATAGAAGCAGAAGCATACTAACGTTTTCTCTTTGAGTTTATGTTGAGATAGTTCAGTTTTCATTCATTCATTTATTCATCACAAGCCTAATTCTCTTTTATGATAGCAGGTTCTTATTGTAGACATCAATATTCAGGGCTGAATCACATCATTCAGACCTTGTTTTTCAGAGGTGTTGATCTATCTTTGATAGTCTGTGTAGACTTGTCTGTTTGTGAATTAGTTTTCATGACTGACAAAGGCTATTCTGCAGAGTCAAGTGGGTGGAAATCTGTGGCAAGTTGATCCAAATTTTAGAGTTCATTTTTGGTTTTCTTTCAGAGGTCCTTTTGTATGTTCCATCGGGGATGTCTAAGTTCGACTTTGGTACAAAATTTTTGCATGAGATTTTGTAAAGAAAATGACTCTTTAGTGAATTTGAATGAAATAAAGGATTCCTTTATGTCTCATCTGTCTTGATTATCATTCTTGGTGATTTTACTTCTATCTTTACATTATTTCAGCAACTGAAATGTTCAGAAAATTACATAAAAAGTTAATTTCCAACAAGTTATTTATTGAAAAAAAACTAGCCTAAGCACTTGTAATTGATACTTGTGAGTTAGGATGTTATTTTTGTTGGCTATAAACATAGGATGATATTCCCGTCTACTTCTTTAGCCAAGAAAAGTCTGAAAATGCTTGAGTAAGATCATTTCATATCTTTTCCTCAACATTTATTTGGCGACCATACTGGGGAGATCTTCGATATCTCTCCGGTTAATTTTTATACTCGATTTTCATCACTACATATTTCTTTTATGAAATTGATTCTTTGACTGTTTTACTATTAATGATTGTTCTTGTTGTGAGGCAGCCCAATCTTGAGCCCGGTCTCCAAGACCAGACCAGCATTGCTTTGAACTTGTTTCATACTATCTTAGACACTGCCAAGACCTGTGTTGAACTTAACCATTCTTGGGCAGCAATTGAACAAGATATTAGTGCTCAAGAACGATTGGAAGTAGACGTAGAGAACCTAGAAATTAGCAGTAACCTTTTGTTTCTTCAGTTTTGGCCTTTCTTTGTCCTTAGATTCTTGTACTTATAGAAGAAGAAGAGGCTTGTCACCTGAAATCAATATTATTGCTAAAATAGGAAGAAGGAATGTTGTGTTAACTGCCCAACAAAGTGCTCTAAGGAGAACTTTATCTGATTCATTCAGCTCGTCTTTCTTTCCCTCACCTATCGTCCATAGGATGGCATCTAGTGGAGGCTCTAGTGGCACTGGAAGTGCTTCATCTTCTCAATCTTCATCGTCATCAGTGATTGGTAGATTATATAGCCACCATATCCCTGTCCAATCTACCACAAACCCCACCAAAGTCATCAAAAAGTATGGACTTTTTCAGTTCGAAGAAGACGCCACAACCACACCGTGGCATGTGTCCTCTCCTCTTAACTTGGCACCTGCTACTCGTCCACTTCCAAAATTTAAAGAGAATCTGCCTAAGTTTTCAGGGAATGACACTATCAGTACCAATGAACACCTAGTGGCATTTTATAATGACACCTGCATGCGCTTGTTCGTCAATTCCTTGGAAGGAAAGGCTATGGCTGACTTCTTTGACCTTACTCCTAAGATTTTGTCTACTTGGGAGGAGTTGATATATTGGTTCTGATCCACTTATGGAAAATCCAAAAGCCCTACCGAGAATTTAATGGAATACAATAACATCACTTATAAATATGGTGAGAGCATCAAGTCTTTCAACTTGCGTTTCACCAAGTTATACAATCAAATCCACGAACTTGTCTTCCCCCAGAACCAAGCCACTTTCATGCATTACTACAATGCATTGCCTTCTTCCTACCATTGTAGGCTTGAGGAAAAATCCATTGATAATCTCAGTTCCACTTTGCATACTTTCTCGGAGTATGAAGAACAACTTGAAAGAACTGGCCTCCCCCAGAGAGAATCAGTTAGACAGACACACATGTATGCTCTCTTACAGCTAGTACAAGATATGAACAATCATATGATATCCTTTGAGCAAAAGGGTATTTTCTCCCCTCTCACCCCTGGAGCTTCATCCTCTTTTTCACCCCCTTTTAGAAATCTGGTCGAAAACAATTTTCAGCCTAAAGCTATCCTGCCTCGAAGTTGGTGTAACTTTTGTGAGGAACACCATGAAGAAACCACATGTGAAATAAAGAAGAGTGTCAAAGATAAGATCTTTGGTAAAATACCAGAAGCTGTTATCGATACCCTAGATTTTGTAGAGCCAAAAGATGTTATGGTTTTTAATACTAGGAATAAAGCCTATGCTCCCAAAGGAAAATTTGACCCTCCTCGCAATTCTTCTAGCCCGAGCTCATCCTCAATCGCTGCTACGCTCCATGTTCTTAAGGCTCTAGAGAGTCAAAGAATCATTCCCCCTCTTCCCTCTTCCAAATACAATATCTTGAATCAATTGGCTAACATCAAGGCAGATGAAACCCTCCTAGACATGGTTGTCGTCCCTAAACAATAGATGCATCTGAAACAATTCATGGAAGGAAAAGATTTCGTTGTAGCCAATCTTTTTGAAGAGGTAGATGAAGAGGATTCTTCTGTAAATAAAGTAGGTGTACATAACTTTAGATACCCTATAAAAAATCCCCCCTTTTATATTTTTGTAAAGATCATGGATAAGATTTCCCATTGTTGCCTCATTGATGGCGGTTCGGGCCCAAGTGTAATGTCAAAGATTATTATGGAAGAGCTAGGCTTGTCTTGTACAAATGAAAATCCCAGAAGCATGCTATCCTATAATATTCTACAACAAAAAACCATAGGCGAGATTAAAGATGTAACCTTGGTTTTATGCGCTCATCCTGAGATAAGGACAACCCTCAGCATTCAGGTGATTGATATGCTTGTAAGTAATTACTCAATTATCTTGGGGACAGATTGGAAATCCCTAATAGGTGAATATCTCTCACTCTATGGGACACATTTATTCGTTCCTCGGAATGGTAAGAACATTATAGTCCTTAGGGAGGGAAGGATTTCACCCTATATAGAGAATGTTCCACAATCTAATGTAAACTATATTAAAGAGGACCTAGGAGTGTATTCAATCTTCATCGAAGAGGATAACACTATTTTGGAACAAATCAATTTAGATGTTGATATGTGGCATATGCACTTTGATGGTTCATGCTCTAGTGAAGGTAATGGGGCTAGTATTATCTTGGTTTCTCCTGCAGAAAAAAATTCATAATCTGTCTTATAGGTTAGAGTTTGCTTGTTCAAACAATGTCGTTGAATTCAAAGCTTTATTATTAATCATTGAGAACACCCTTAATCTTGGTTGTGGTCACCTTTCAGTTTTCAGAAATTCTGATTGTTGTGAACCTGATACGTAAGATATGCTCTCCGAACAACAAGTTGATGGAACAATACTCCCAAACTATTTGGGCACTTGTCTCGAATCTTCTATCTTTCAACATCACTCATGTTAAGAAGGAGTTGAATTCAATGTTTGATCGGTTAGTTGTCTTTGCAGCCTCTCCTAATCAACAAATTTTTCCTCACAGTCCCGATTGTGCTTTTCAATTTCTACATCGTCCATATATTCCTGAAAATGAAGGATCTTGGAAGGCCATCCCTAACGATGAGAGCATTTGTGTTCTCATTCAAAATGAATCTCTTAAGCCCGAGGATATTATATCCATAGAAAATAATAAGATTCTTGAGGGCTTGACTCCTCTTGAGAGTTTGTTTTCATTGAGTGTTGTAGGCAATAAATAAAAACAAAAAGAAGAGGAGTTACGAAAGAAGGTGGTTGAAATCATCCCTGTGAACATTAGGACACCTGAATCTTCAATGAATGTTAAAATAAATGCCCAATGTTCTGATAAAGAAGAGATGAGGTCCATCGGGCTACTCAGTGAATCTCAAAAGGTTTTTGCTTGGTCTTATGAGGATCTTCGTGGTTTTGATCCTGGTCTTGTTCAAAATATTATGAAACTAGCTAGGCAAAAACAAGAACTTGTTAACTCTGCACTCGAAGCACCCTTTCAAAAGGAGTTGGGAAATTTCTTAAGGTCTAGGATTATTTTTTTAGTCCACCCTGAATGGTTTCCAAATTGGGTACCCACTTCAAAGACCAGAGATCATACTAGAACCTACATTCATCTTCACATCTTCAGTCATTCTATTATGAGAAATCCTTCTCCCCCCCTCCATACAAGAATGAGTCTGCAACAAGTTGTAGAGTTACAGTTGAAGCCCTTACTTGGAAAAATTATGGGTTACAATAAAATCAAGGTAGAAGGGGAAAATGTTCACAAAACCACTTTTATTACTAATTGTGATACTATGTCTTACAAATGCATGCCTTCTGGATTATTTGATGCAAGTATTGCCTTTAAAAGGCCTATACGCACAAATTTCGATGAATTGGTCAGTCTCCATGCTTATCTCGATGATTTAATCGTGTGCGTCAAAAGGCTGATAATTACATCAGAATTTCAAGTGTTACGTCCTTTCCAAATTACTTTTGTCTTGGACACTAACTCATCAATTTCAAGGGAATTACAGAGGCAATGGTTTTCCTACAGCACTAACAGTCCTCGCTTGAAGTATTGTGAGGGGCCAGCGTGAAAAGTTATAATGATGATTGGATTTTTTGTATACTAGTAGCATAGCTCTGCTTTCAATTTTTGTGCTTCTTTTCTATGCTTATAGTACTTTGATTTCTGCCTTCTGAGTTAAGTTTTCTTTCATTGCTGCATTTCATTTATGTCTTTTATTGTTGTTGTTTTAGTTTTTGCAACTTTACTTCCATCATGATTTTGTTTCCTATTATCTTTAGTTAATTTGGTCAAATATGATGTTGGATCAATTCTGCCACAGTGACACTCCTGCAAAGCATTATTAGCCAATAACAATCAAGCTTACATAGCTGTTATGATGTCTCCTCTGAAGGGCCCTTGAAATTGTTATATATTTCCACTGTTTTCTTATAAAGGATTAGTTATCTCTCGCTTCTTCTTGCCATTTCTTCATCCATTGAGATTTTAAGAGCAAGTCTAAAAGTTAGAGAGCAGATTATGGTCGAATGATTATGCATACAGTGTTAAAAACCCCTCATACTTAACACTTTTCATGAATTATTCCCAAATTCTCAATCATATTTCCATTAAATCCGCTCACCTCCCCATGTTGCATAATCGTCCAGGTTATATCTGCTACCTGTTGTTTTGGTCCACGAAACCATGGGTTTTGAGTTCTAAATCTGTTGAAAAAACATTTCCCTATGGAGACGCCAGTTTGTTGACGATTAAAAATGTCAACAAAGTTTCACCCACAAAGTGTTTCTAAAGCCTATTATTATAAAAGTTAAATAATACTAGTAGGTGGGACCCCCTTGTATCTTGGAGATCAGATATGTTCATATGTGATGTTGTGATGATGTTCGGCATAGCTTACATGGTTAATGAGATCTTGTTTTATGGGCTATGGTTTGAGGCTTATGAAGTATTGGTTCTTTGTGTTACTACGGACTATGTTATTCATTGACACCACTGCTACCTGTTCCTGGAAAACCTGCATAACTGACATGTGAGTAACATATACAAGCAATTGAAAAGAAATGAAAACAATGCAACAAATGCAAAGGGAAGANAGCAAGTAATAGTTATGTGATTTGATTGAGTTATATGGTTCATATGCATATGGTATAGAATGTTGGTGGTGCATTTGAGAAGGTAATAGATGGTAATGGTTACGAGAATTGTTGAATTATATGGAACTTGGTTGAATTATGTTATGGCATAAGTTAGAAATGTGATATGGCCACGTTGTTGGTTTTAATGGGTGATGGTTTCAATACATGGTTTGATTAATTGTGTCGATGGAAAGCTCGTTGGCATGTACTAAGGAATTAATGCACTATGAATGGAGGCGGCGTGCAGTTACTGCACGTCACCCTTTCTCCTTCATTGACCGCCACCCTAATCGGGCTATTGTTCAATTTTGTTGCTATGGTTATGCTCTGATTTCTTAGCAGAGGGAAACCACTCAGCCAGCTTGCGTTTTAAGGTTTTCAATTACATGTATGTCTTTTTTTGGCCGTTCATGAGTCTGCTCTGGTTATGAAATGATTAATGGCTTGGGTGTATTGGTTTATGTTTTCCTTAAGTGTTGCAACTGTGTAAAATTATGTTCTTGGAATGAAGAATTGATGGTTCTTTCTGTAATAATCTTGAATTCATAAGTGTTATTGGTTATCCTGGGTTAGCAGCCATAATGGCTCTCTGTGATCCTCACTAGTTTAGTAGGAGGGTTTTTGTTTGGTCTTGGGTGGATAGCTATCCTCACGCATTCGTCATTATATCTAGTATTTATAATTTGTGGGTTTAATAGTTGGACGCACTCTATGTCACTGGGTTTGTTCACTTGAGCATTTGTTTGTTTCCACCACTAAGAGGTCGTGCAGTGGGTTATTTTGTTAAGTTCTCGGCCCTATCTTCACTTCAACGTCCTGTTTGTTTGACTGGAGAATCACGAGATTTATACCCTGCGTGTGTTAAGTATCGTTCCTGGCCGAGTTGGAGCCTCGCTCCTCTGTTATATCCCATGTCATGATATTTGTTACCTGTCCACGAATGAGTAGTGGTTCTCTTTGTGTGTGCACCTCAGAGGTTTCACCATTACAATGAGTTGTCTTTTTTCTCCCTGTGTTGGATACAGAATAAACCCTTAGCCCTCCAGTCCGAAGTTTGATAGAGAAGATTGTCAGGCCTGTCAAGTTTACTATGGGTTATTGTGTACTAAATGTATTGTCAATTAATTTGAATACAGGCTCACCCAGTTGGTCATGTGACAGTCATGTTGGTTTGGCATCTAGTCGTTGCCTATGTTATAATAATGGTAAACCCTACATTGTTAAATGCACAACTCAGAATACACAGTCACCCTCCTTATGTGTAATAACTCAATATTGTTTAATTGAGAGGGTCGCAACCTTGTTTCAAGTTGATGCATGGGTATGTGTGATTGCCACAGCCTGTTAGGTCGACTGATTGTTACGACAGTGGTGAATTGGTTGGTTGATGCACGGTCACTAATATTTTTTCACTAAGGATTATTTAGATGTTTAGTTGGCATTGGTTACAATTGCTTGATGTTGCTCACGCATACCACATTGTGTGTGTGTTGTTTCTACACAATGAAATAATGGTCAATGTAACCATTAGTTCCTTTTGGGTCTGTATGATTATTGCAACCGGGATGACTGTAGAAACTACATCCATTGTATTCTTATGATTGTTTGATTGTATAAGCCTGAGTTTTACACAGGATAGTTGATTGCAGTTTGACTAAATCGAAGAAATACTATATTAGATTGGTGGCTCAACATGATGGGTTGAGTTATTACTATAACTGTATGTTTGGTTTTGTAAAATGGAGATGTGGCATCGTGGTGTTTTGGTAGCTGCGCACTTTGTGTAATATGGATAGCTTGGGTTCCACACTCAGAAATAGTCACAGAGTTTTAAGCACGATTGTGTGTCAATATGGTTATTGGTTTTATGAAGACATGCATGGTGTTGATACCTCGTCATGTTGGATGGATCACCCAGCTTTTTATAGTCACATTGAATTGGGCTTATACAATGACAGAATTACGCTTGCATGATTTGAATTATTCTGTGCATAGCTTGTGTTGGAATGGTGGTTGTTGTTTGTCTATTTAGATGTCAATTCGGATTTTGCAATTTAATCTAATTATTGGGTTTATTTCCCCTATATATGTTTAAAGAATATCATTTCATTCTAAATGACAGGCTCCATTGCAGTGATAGTGTGACTTCATTGTTAATTTTGGAAAATGAATTTTGAGTGTATTTGTTGATTGAAGTATGTGTGGACAGTGGTGGATTCTAATGGTTAACAGAGTGGAAATGGTTACTATTTAGAAATTGTTATAAGATTGAAAGTGTATAAATGAAAGGAACAGAACTCCTTTACAGATTGTGTGGAATGCATATTTTCTTGTGATGACAATGTGTTGGACATTTGATTATGAACAGTGAACTAGTTAAAAACACAGTAATTTTTATTTGGTCACAATGATCGTTGGTTAGTGCATCTCCTTTCACATAATGTTTTATGGATCACTTAATCAATTTTATGAACAGTAATCACTCTTTTCCCTTCCATTTTTTCATTTTCCGCTAATTACAAATCCCATCGCCTTCCCAGATTCATTTTTCACTCCATGTTCTAAGATTGATTACAGTCAAGATAATTTCGGTGTTAAAGCAGTTGAAAGTGGCAGTGTCTTGTTTGGATTATAGCGATGTTTTATTGGTTTGCTTTGCATTTGATTGTTGTTATCATTGAGAAGTAACCATGTTTCTTTCCACCTCATTATATCATGTTTCACTCAATACAAACCCCTCGCATATCTGAGAACCCTTTTTAGCCCCTGCTCATTGATAGACAGTAAAAAATTTGTATGGATTGGATTGCATGAGTCTGATACATCGTTGAGCCAAATCTATTTCATATTTTTAAGAGTTTTCATGTATGGTTATTTAAAAGACTATTTGTTAATCAATCATGCATGCAGAAATGAGTTTTTTCAGTCGAGGTAGCCATGGCCAAGGAAACAGAGGTAGAGGTAATTGGAACCGAGGCCCAAGAAGGCCCAGGTTATCCATACATTTTGATGTTGATTCACAAGAGCTTGGTCAATTGTTTGATGCTGGATTTTTCAATTGCATTGGGCAGGGAGTAGTCCAACCTAGGCCTGAAAGGCCTCCTTTCAAATTCCCGCAAGCCCCTGGTATCCCTGTGCCCCCTCACATCTCATTGCAACCCAAGGTTTCTGAAAATGATGGATGGCAAGAGATTGTCCACCCGGCAGTCTCCCAACGTCGTGGCAGGCCCAACGTGTCCTTGCCTGCTCCTCCGCCTAACAACCAGATCATCCAATCTGCTTCCCACTCACCAATGCAATCCTCCCATGCTAGCAAGAGATTGAAAATTGAGGCCCACCATGCCCTTGATAAAGGAAAAGCCACTGCTACCCCTTCCTCACCCTCCAATGGCTCTGAAAAATCCGTGTCTTCCCGGATGCATTTGAGGGACGATTGTTCCCACGTGATCAGTGAGATTAGGCCCAAGGGCTCGGCGCAGCCAAAGGAAAATTCAGGGAAATCGAAGGGTGACAGCAGCAATCAAGGAAAGATTGCATCACAAAGTGGAAAATATGGCTTTTAAGTTTTTATTTTATCTATTGTTTTATGACAGTTGACTTCAAGGATCTTTGGACAACATGTTTTATTTTTGGATATATGAGTATCATTTTTGAAATAATTTCAAGTATCATGAACTAAATTGTCAAATGGAATATGTGGATGGGAGACACAAGGAGGTGTGTTTTACTTAACTAATGGTTATGTTATGATTGTTATGAACTAAAGGGAGTCACAAGGGGTCCCACCTACTAGTTATTATTTATTTATAACCCTTATTATAATTATTACTCTTCCCCCTAACTAAAGTTAGTTGAGTCTTTTAATTAACTTAACTAATGAGTTCGTTCAACTACTTCAACCAATTCTAATTTGTTTAAAAAGTAAAAGGAAAGGGAGGCACAGAGAAGGATAGAAGCAGAAGCATACTAAGGTTTGGTCTTTAAGTTTATGTTGAGATAGTTTAGTTTTCATTCATTCATTTATTCATCACAAGCCTAATTCTCTTTTATGATAGCAGGGTCTTATTGTAGGCAGCAATATTCAGGGCTGAATCACATCATTCAGACACTTGTTTTTCAGAGGTGTTGATCTATCTTTGATAGTATGTGTATAATTTTATGTTTGTGAATTAGTTTTCATGACACAAAGGCTATTGTGCAGAGTCGAGTGGGTAGCAATATGTGGCAAGCTGATCCATATTTTAGAGTTCAGTTTTGGTTTTCTGTCAGATGTCCTTTTGTATGTTCCATCGGAGATGTCTAAGTTTGACTTTGGTCCAAAATTTTTGCATGAGATTTTGTAAAGAAAATGACCCTTTGGTGAATTTGAATGAAATAAAGGATTGCTTTATGTCTCATCTGTCTTTATTATCATTCTTGGTGATTTTACTTCTATCTTTACATTATTTCAGCAACTGATATGTTCAGAAAATTACATAAAAAGTAAATTTCCAGCAAGTTATTTATTGAAAAAAGACTAGCCTAAGCACTTGTAATTGATACTTGTGAGTTGGGATGTTATTTTTGTTTTCTATGAACATAGGGTGATAGTCCCATCTACTTTTCTTTAGCCAAGAAAAGTCTGAAAATGCTTGAGTAAGATCATTTCATATATTTTCCTCAACACCCTCCCTCATTAAAACGAATGTGCGGAATCCTTCTCTTCATGCATGAATGACTTGCAGAAGTTGCAAAATAAGTTCCTTGGAATACTCTAGTATTTCTGCAGTAATGGAAATTCAATAGGATGATGTCCCAAATTTCTTACATATCTCACAATATCCCCCTTCTGGTAATGGATTCGGTGCTCCAGTCACCAAATACTACACAAATGTTGGGCATTTGTCCTTGTGGTGGCCTTTAGTTCTACACTTAGTACACCAAACTTGTTCCCATTTCTCCTTCCCTTTTGTGAGTTCTACCAATTGAATTGTTAAGGTGGCTAATTGCATCTGTACTTGAGCCATCCCTCGATTTTCTCCTACGGGATATGCTTATAATTTCATTTTGATCTCCAATTATTCATATTTCGATGCAACCTTCTGTTGTATCAGTGGACCGCAGATGTGTGGTAAGAGTCCCACAGTAAACCATTCCCTATGTTGTTGAGAATCTGAAACATTAACCTGACCATCACATCCTTGAATCTCCAATCAAAGTCCCATACTAACTCATTATGTACATGTTTGATTTCCTTCAGCGCGGTAATGTACTGCGACTCAGATTTTGGTTTCTTGGACTCTTTCTATAGTGCTTGTCTAATTTATGCTAGAGTCCTCACTTGACCTGTAGGTGTAGTACTCTGCAGTTTCATGTACTAGACTAGTGCATGACCTATAAACGTTGTTTCCAACTGTGAAATGTTTACGACCTGATCCTAGACATTCTTTACAGCACAAATTGTCTCGCAGACAAATAGATTTTGTTATGGGTCCTCTGATCCAACTCCCTGGAACTAGAGAAGTCTTAATGTGTTTTCTAAACCTGCCATGTTATTTTGAGTATTACCTCCCCTTGGTGATGTTGGCTAACTCTAACTCATCGGACTGCCTCCACTTCTCTAACTACTACTATTATGACTTCCTCTGCTAACTACAAGTGCTTTTGACAAATATTCAATTGCTACCTCATATTTTGGTGATGCACATGGGGTCGTGGATTCGACACAAGATCCATCCTAGGTAGGACTGAACATCTCTTCTATTATATGACTGGACTGGAACTCTTCTTCCTCTCATTTTATGTGTGATATCTATATGATCTGTACTATTTCGCAAGGTCCTCTCCACTCAAGCTCACTGTGTGGCTCTCCTTTCTTAGCCCCAGTCTTCAGCCTCTTGTACCTTCTTCCATTGTGTAGTAATCCAAACTCATCTTCTTCCTCTGATGTACCTTCCTCATTTATATGCATCCTCAGACCCCCGCTTCCTTCTTCATTTGTTCCCTACCTTCAGGTTGTCCTCTGATCATTCCCCAATTCCCCTATGTGTGTGAAGCCCCTAGCAATCAGATTCCATTGTCATCACACACTTTTCACACAACAACATCTTTATCCAGGTACCAAGTGACTTCATAAATATTTCATGTGTACCCTTAAATAAATCCCATTCTGCAACACTATATGACTGTGTACAAACTATGGAAAAATTCATAATATAGCCCCACAATATGTTGTTCAACTAGAAGTCAACTACGTGAGAAGTCTTATTGCTTACTGCATTCAATTTCCTTACTATCTCGGGAGGATTTGAATCTACTAAATATAGTAAGTGAATGTATGAAATAGAGTTATAGTGAAGGGAATTAGGGGCATGTCCTAATGGAATTGGAGACATTTCCCAACAACCAACACTATCTGTCTTAGGTGAAAATGCAGCCCACAAATGCTACCTGGGTAGAAATCCTAATTTTGGCCACTAAGATACCTTTCTCGAGTGCAGGCAAGGGACTTTTAGCCTCGAGAAATCAAGGTTCATAGTTAAACAAGAGCTAGGTGGCTCAAGGAGACTAGCATAAATAGTATAACCTCAACATACGACCCCATAAGGTATCTCCTTGCCTTAGATTTTGAATAGTTGAAGTAAAGGATTTTTACACTAACTAGGACAACTTCTATGTTTCTAATGAGAAATAATTATGGGGAGTTTTTTGGATTCCTATGCCCACAATCCTAACCTAGACTATCAATTGTAACCTCCAACAAAGAAATTAATCATGTTAGTTACTTGAGTTGATTTTAAGGGGCTAAATTGGCGTCATGAACAAATTGATTTTCTTAGTGGAGTGAAAAACAAGTTATTTTAGACTTCCCACTATTTCTATTTGAATAAGATCACTTTATGGGCTCAATATGAATAGCATACTCAGGATAAAGAAGACTCTTTAGGTCCTTCATTCGTGTGCTTCACATGGGGAAACGATGGTGTTTGATATAAGAATGCTTGTAAGAAAATTTGCAAAACTTTTAAGAAATTTGATAAAGCACAAATTATGTGAACTTGAAGGGTTCTTACTCTGCCTAATTAATTTCTAGTTGTTTGTGAACTTTTGCAAATATTATCACTACTCTCAAAATGAAATTTGCAAAAACCTAAAGAAATTTGATCAAGGCAAAATATATTAGCTTCAAGGGTTCTTACTCCACCTAATTAACTTCTAAATGTTTATGAATTTTGCAAATAAATGATCACACCACAAAATTGAAATTGTGTAAAGGGAGGTATTTCACCCACTTACCTTTTTTTATTCTCCAATATTGATTATGGGTGCAAGGTGAAGAGCATACTAGAGCTTAGGGGGATTTTACGTCCATTGTGTGTGATTTGTGATATTGAAAAGGCAACAAATAAATTAATTTCTAAGCTATGCATCCATTGCCATGATGAGTAAAGAAGCCATCCACATGGAAAGAGCTGGGAGCAAATAATTCTCCTCCTAGCCACTAAGTTAGCTAATTACTATGAAAATGAAAAAGAGCAAAGAATTTCAGCTTACAATTCTTGAAAAATTAGGGTTTCTGCCTAAACTGACTGATTGAGTTGGTTAAGGCCTAAAAATTAGATTTGGGCCAACCCTCATGGGTTTTATAGAGACATTTACACAAGTTGCATGGTGGGGCAGTGATATATCCCATGGAAAAGTTTGTTCCGATCAACACAAAGTCGATCCATGAGAAAACTTTTATTTTCCAAGAGATTTATGTGGAAAAAATAGATACAACCATGCAAATCATCGAGTTTACAGAAAACAAAATTTCCATAAATGTAGCCACTAAGGGTCATTGTCAAATGAAAATATAGGCTATTTAACGTTCCTACAAGTCACCATAGGTTAGAAAATGATTGAAAACAACCTAAGAAGTGATATATGATGAAAAAAAATCAAGTGGAGTCGCCAATCTATGTTTGGAGTTTTCTTACATTGGTGAGTAAAACCCCTTTTGTTAAACTAGGTTATGAGTTAAATAACAAACAATTGTTAGTTGTGGGACAAGCACAAAAGTATTACCATAGAAAAGAATGCATGCAATTTAAACTACAAATTTAACCACAAGAATGTCATTTATACACAAGAAATTGTATGGAGACAATTATACTCATATATTAGTCGAGTGGGAAATCATAAAATGAGTAACAACAACTAGGGAGAATGGTTGGATGCAAATGGGCTCTAGCACTCTCCTTGGGATGGGTCCTTTTGCTTCTCGAAATCCCTCTAACAATGGTGAATGAAGAAATCTTTGTTCATTTAGGAAAGAAAACAAACAAGCATGAGGGCAATGAACGGTCAAGATGAGAGAGTAAGATAGATGATCTCCAATCTCATTCCTCCAGCATAACCTTGAAATTCTTCTCCTCTTCAAATGTTTCCCCGTGGATTTCATTTATAGGGGAATTTTGAATCTTATGAAAAACTAACTTCAATGTGAAAGATATTCATTCAAAATGGGTTTCCAATGCTTAAAAGAGACTTTGGGAGGCCAAAGAACTCTTCATTAATGGGATAAGAGTTAAAATTTCTCATGTACATCAACCTAGAGGCACGTGATTTATGCCTTCCACCTTAAATGCGATTAAAAGGTCAACATCACTTGCGTGGATAGAGTTTTGTGGGTTTCTATGGTTATCCCACATAGGTCTCACAAGTGTCAGTGAAGCCAAGTTGCGCAAGTGTAAGAAATCCCACTTTCAAAGGTGTTTTCCTTTATCTTTGAGGTGATGTAAAGTATCCATGAGGTAGTGTTATTATCTTGTATTTTTTCCAACCGATAATGCTTCTGAACAATCATTTGAATGTATCTTATTAGTGAAATTGAGGTGATAACACACACGCATGTGTGTCTCTATGTGTGCACATACATGCATGTGTGTCTCTATGTGTGCACATACATGCATGTGTGTGTGTGTGTGTGTGTGTGTGTGTGTGTGTGTGTGTGTGTGTGTGTGTGTGTGTGTGTGTGTGTGTGTGTGTATTTAAGTGTGTACACACATAGACATAAGTGAAGTTATTCAAAAAGGAAAACTACTTTTTTATATGAGTTTTTATAAATATATCTTCTTTTTGTTTCAATCTTTAATTGCAAAATTAAAAACAACTCCAACACGGTAAAGACATAAGTAGAACAAAGAATAAAAGAAATAGGAACTTGAAAATATTACATAAAAGAGGCTTTGAAAATTTAATCAACTTCCCAAAATGCTCTAGATGAAGTACAACATCAAGTATAAATAATTTAAAGAAGCAAATGGATTACAATGAACACAACTAGAATTGCTACAAGATTCCAAGAATCTAAAGTTGTGAACTATTGACAATATTCTCTTTGATCATTTCTGAAAGCACTTACATATAGATATGTAGGCTTTGATTTTCTGTTGGGAATTTTTGAAACTCCACACAAGCTATAGTCAATTTTGTGCCTCAAGGGGTAGAGAAAAATTGTGAAGAAAGATTCAACTAGAATATATTGAGAAAATTAAATCTATAAAAGTATAATTGGTTAGTCAAAACATCTTGCAAGAAATATGCATATAACTAATCATTAAAAAATTTCATATACCTCATCCGAAGACTATGGATTTCATCCAGCAAAGGAACAACATGGGAATGATCCCTTTGATCACAAACAATCATAAGGTTATGTAAAGTAAACTCAAATGATGAGAAATAACTTCATGAAATGTTTTGGAAGTTTCTTAATATCTAAGCAAGTGATGGTCATTTCTCCCCTTCCCTTATCCTTGAAAAGAGAACTTGGAGCAGTTAAAAAAAAATAGATAAATAATAAAACTTAAAGTCTCCTTTTGAGCAATGTGAGGGTCGAAACATTTATGTTTAAATTTTGAGGTAAGACCACCAAATCTAAGCCACAAGAACTTAAGTTCAACATAAAATAATTTAGTTTCAAATCTTCCATGGCATAGAAACTAACTTGGAATATTTTTTAGACCCAAACAGTTTGCAATTCCTTAAAGCCTTATAACATCCAAAGGTGGTAAATACCCCCTATACTTCTTAAAAACACTTCTCAACCATAATCTTGTGCCAATCATGAAATGTTATTAATATAAAGAATTTAAACAAATATAACATGAGTATATAGATAACATGTGTCCAAAATATCCATTTCATGGTATCCATTAACTTATCCATTCACATGTTGAGCTATCAATATGCTATTAATATAATTAACATTAACTAGAAGAAGAACAATAAATAGTCAATAAGTCGTCCCCATCAACAATCTCAGCATTAACATAACCATGGTCAACACTCTCCCACACATACATATGTATATGGAATCAAAGATATGGTGTCCCATCTATTCACACAACATATTGACAATGATGATGAAGATTACAGACCAATAAAACCAACTTTGGTCAATCAAACCTATAAAGTAAAAATTATTACTTTGATTTATCAAGTTTTTTCTATGATCAAATAACTTGGAAGTGAAATTTTTGAGATCTCTTTGATTGTTATGGGTTAATAAGTTATTCATCACGGGGCTATACAAAAAAAAAAACTCAATGCCAAGTCAAGATTGGAGCCACCATCTCGCAAGTCATTGTTGATTAATTAGGTTTGGGTTGGTTGTCATTGATGTCAACCCTTGAAGCAAGTCCGGTGGCAAATTTTGGTAGCCCCAACAGTGTGATTAAGGGACTTCAGTTTGATTGATGTATAATGGTATGAAGTTTAATATATTTGTAGTTAAGACTATTCTAGATTGATAGTACATGTCATTCCATTTCCGGTGATATGCATAATAGAGAGTTATGGCATGGTGAAGTTGGAGAACCCTCATGAGTTATCTAGAAGGTCAAAGAAGTCAAATTAATTCTAGAAGCTCCTAGAAGAAGTTGACTAGTCAAGTGGGTGAAACTAGGATTTAGTCATGGGTTAAGTTGTTTCAATAAGAAAATAATTAAAAATTGTTTAGTTGCAACTAGAAATGGAGAATTTACTATTTGTATCAAAGTGAGTTAGACGTGGAAAAGTGGTTAGAAGTGGGTTATCCCTAAAAGAAGGAAAGTGGGTTAAGTTAGTTAGAAGGTAACCCCTTGAGGAAGCTACATGGAGGTATAAATAAGAGAGAAAGGCTCTCCCATTAGAACCTATTGAATATAATTGAATATCTATTTTGTGAAATATTATTTGGGAAGGTATTATTGAAAGAGAAAAGAGCAGCAGAAAAAGTGCGGCAGAAAAATCGCGGCAGGAAAACTGCAGTAGAAAAATCACGGTAGGAAAACTGCGGTAGGAAAAGTGCGACAGAAAAATCGCGGCAGGAAAAGTGCAACAGAAAAAGTGCGGCAGGAAAATCATGGTACAAAAAGTGCAGCAGAAAAATCGTGGTAGAAAAAGTGCGGTAGAAAAATCGCGATAGCAAATTCGCGGCAACAAAACTGTGGCAGCAGAACGCTACAAGAAGAAAAAATGTATGGTTTTCATATGTGCAGTGTTGAATTTATGAATCTAGTTGAGGGTTTTCCCTGTAAATCTCTTGGATGCCCTCTTGGAAGTTTAAGGCTTGTTGTAGAGTTTATCTGAGGTAGATCTACTGAAGTTTAGTATTGGTTCATGTTTGAGGAATTTTGGTTGAGGTATGTTTCTGAAGTTATTGGTACAGATAGAGGTTGTATAACAGTGAATTTATAACATATGGTTTGAGGTACAGATTTATCGTATAATATTTGAGGTATATGTGATCAGATCAGATTGGTTGATGACTATACAGTGACCGCTTTCTAAGTGGCAGATTGGATAGAACAGGTTTTGACAGTGACAGATTCAGTTTCTATATTTTGCACTTATATTTCAGGGTGGTTGGACGGGGCAAGGATAGGTGTTTGTATCCACCTTCAGTTGTAGCCGGAGAACATAGGGGGTTGTAGCCTCCTTCTAGTTGTAGCCAAAGAATTGGGGAGTTGGAGCTTTCCTCATGTTGTAGCTTGAAAATAGGGGGTCGGAGCCTCCTTCCAATTGCAGTTGGAAAACAAAGGAATTTGGTGCTTCCAATGAATGTAATTCTTACAGAAAAATAAGAAAAATCATTCCATGGTTTTCTCCCACGTTGGGTTTCCACGTAAAAAATAATGGTGTAATGTGTATGTGTATGATTGTTCATTTGTTCATGTTTTATTTACTCTGCACTTATTCGATGACAATGCTATATTGATCATAAAGATAAATCACACTTGCATATTGTGGTTAAAAGGATTAAAAATCTCTATCACTGATTCATCCCCCCCTCTTAGTAATCCAACAATTGGTATCAGAGTAGGTTCCTTCATAAATTAGCTTAGCGACTGAAAGGTAGATCACGGAGAGAAACAGTATGTATAAAAATGGAATGATGGAGTTTGATGGATAGAAGTATGCATTCTGGATCAAAAGGATGAAAACATGTGTACGGGAACAGGGATTTGAAGTTTGGCAATCAGTTGTAGATGGATACAAAGAACTAGCAGTTCCACCAACAAATGACAAGGGAAAGAAACTGAGTCTAAATAATTCAAAAGCCACAAATGCACTTATGAATGGTCTTTGTGATTCGGTATATACCAAATTTATACATTGTAGCTCCACTAAAGATATTTGGGACAAACTTCAAAATATTTATGAAGGAGATTCAAAATTCAAAGAAGCAAAGCTTCAAACTTACAGAGGTCAATTCTAACAACTAAAGATGAAGGAATATGAGAATATTGCATCTTACTTCTTACGAGTTGATGAAATAGTGAATGCAATCATAGGATTGGGAGAAGAAATTGAAGAATTTTTTATTGTTCAAAAGGTACTAAGATCTCTTCCAATGTGATTTGATCCTAAGATCCGAACACTAGAAGAAAGAGAAGATCTATACTCAATAAGCATGGATGAACTACATGGAATCTTCACATCCTATGAAATGAGAACTGGACAGGAAAATGTAGGTATAAAATAAGCAACATTCAAAGCATCCAAAAGGTCAAAGAAAAAGGGCAAGCAAAAAGAAAAAGAATATAGCAGCAGCAGTGACATCTCGAAAGACGATGAAGAAGTGGCCAACTTTTTCAGAAGATTGAAAAAGGGAACTGACGACATATATAAAGGTAAGCTTCCATTGATTTTTTTTTAGAAATGTCCTCATAAGAAAAAGAAAAGAAATGATGAAGATGATTCAAATAGCAAACAAACATATAAAGGCAAAAGAGCCAAAAATAAAGTCTTAAAGAAAAGTTTATGCACCAAAGAAGACATCTCATCATTAGATGAAGATGAAATCGGTGAAAGTGAGACATAAAGAGTTATATTCATGGAAATAGAAGATTTCAATAAATAAGACACTGAAGAAGAATATGAAGTGGCGGAAGTTGACTACCGAGAAGAACTATTGAGTGCTATAGAAGTTATAAAAAGAGAAAAGGAGAAAAACAAGAAGCTCCAAGCAGAACTAGACAAGAAAGAAGACACTCAAGAACTAGAGCAGATGATCATGGAATTGAAGGTTCAAATAGAAGAATATAAAATAATTGAAGAAGCACTCAAAGAATAGTTAGAAAAAAGAGACAGGATCATTGGAAATTTGGAAGCAGAGATTGTCACATTGAGAAAGGATCTTCAAAAGAAAAATATGCAGAACAGCTAAAAAGTTTTGGATGACATTATCAACAGTCAAAGTCCTAATCATGACAAGTCTGGACTTGGATACAATCGAACAGAAAATGGATCAAGCTCCAAAATTATAGATCAACAAACATATCCAAAAAGCAATGCAAAAACAATCATAGGGGATAGGAAGTTCTACAAGGAAGATCACAGGGACACTCCTCCGCCAATAAGATTCAGATTTCAGAATCAACGATAGTCATAAAAAAACAGGCCTTAGGACGAAGAAGGATTCAAAAGAGTGACTCATTTCAAAAGATATTCAACTCCCAGGTATCAAACTATCTTTTTTGGTTTATGCTATGCATGCAATAATTTTGGACATAAAGCTGTAAATTGCAAAGCTAATACCAGAAACAGAAACAACTTTGAAAGTCATACACAAAATGGTTATCCAATAATTCCTAGTGAAACACAGAGAATAAGCTACAACAAGTTTGAATCATTGAGCACTGAATTGGAATGCTACAAGTGCAACAACTTTGGACACATGTAAAAAGATTGTAAAATGCCAGTCCCCCCTAAAGAATCACACCATAATAACAACAGTCAAAGACAAGAACCTCGGAAGAGAAATGGATAAGAAAGAAGAATCAGTATAGCAATGAAGAATGCACACTCGCTCTACAAGCTAAGCATAATAAATGCAGTTGGTATGTTGACAGTGGTTTCTCACAGCACATGAGAGGTGATGAAGACAAGTTTCTAACATTGAGAAAGGAAAGATATGGATCAGTCTCCTTTGGAAACGATGACTCAACTAGAATCATTGGAAAGGGAATAGTTAGAATTGGAAACAAGGATACCAAGGCAAATAATGTTCTACTAGTGGAAGATATGAAACATAATATTCTAAGTATAAGTCAAATGTGTGACCAAGGTCACAAGCTTTTGTTTGATTTACAAAAATGCGAGATAAGACAAGCAGGTTTAGGCAAATTGGTTGCAACAGCTGTAAGAACTTCAAGCAACATATATGTATTAAGTGAAATTGGAAATAAAAAGCGTTGTCTAGGGAAGGAAGATGAGTTTTGTCTATGGCATAGAAGAATGGGTCACATAAACTTTGATAACCTCATCAAAGTCAGAAAAAAGGAAGCCGTCAGAGAAATTCCCCAGATCACGAAGCCAACCAACACTTTATGCAATCATTGTCAATGAGGAAAGCAAACAAAGACTAGGTTCAAATCAAAGGAATACTCAACGACAAGACCACTGGAAACTGTGCATACTGATCTAGTTGGACCAACTAGAACAAAGGGTTCAAAAGGTGAGCAATACTTTATGTTATTGGTTGATGATTATACAAGAATGAATGCAGTTTGTTTTCTCATGAATAAATTAGAAGAATTTGAAAACTTCAAGGTATTCAAGAAAATGGTTGAAATTGAAATGGATTCAAAAATCAAATGCTTGAGATCTGATAATGGAGGAGAGTTTACTTCAAAGGAATTTATGGATTTCTGTAACAAGCATGGTATAAAAAGGCAATTCTTCATTTCTATAACACCTCAACAGAATGGGTTCATCGAACGAAAGAATAGGACAGTACAGGAAATGGCTTGAACAATGTTAATGGATTCCAAGTTGACAGATATTTTTTGGACACATGCGGTGCATACATCAGTTCACATTCAAAATAGAGTAATTCTCAAGAACAACAGTGACAAAACTCCTTATGAGCTATGGAAAAAAAGACCAACAAATGTGAATCACTTTAGAGTCTTTGGAACCAAATGCTACATCAAAAGAGAAGATGGAAGAATGGGAAAGTTTGATTCTCATGTAGACAAAGGCGTACTTGTTGGTTACTCAAGTACAAGGAAAGCATACAAATGTTACAATCTAAGGATCAACAAAGTTGTGAAAAGCATCAATGTAATGGTTGATGAGACAGGTGGACAAAAATTAAAGGAAGAAGAAAAAGAGTCAGTGGAACAAGTTTACGAAGAAGAAGCAAAGGATGAAGAAGAAGCAGAAGGGGAAGATGAAGAAGATCAAATAGAAGTAGAATATCAAGAACAACAAGTACCTCCAAAGACACCTAGAAAATGAATACAAAAGAATGATCGGTCAGATCAGATTATCGAGAACAAAGATGCAGAAGTTGAGACTAGAATAAGAACTTGTTCACCAGAACAACTACACCTAGCACTCTTATCTTCGATTGAACGAAACAGTTTTGAAGAAGCCAGCAAGGACAAATTCTAGATAAAGGCCATGGATGAAGAATTGGATCAGATAGAGAAGAATGACACTTAGGAATTGGTTCCAATACCAAGGTACAAGAATGTGATCGGCACAAAAAGGGTCTTCTGAAATAAATTGAATGAAGCTAGACAGGTTACCAGGAACAAAACTAGATTGGTATGTAAAGGATACGCACAGATTGAAGGTATTGACTTTGAAGAGACATTTGCCCCAGTTGCCAGAATGGAAGCAATTAGATTGATACTATCTTATGCATGTTCAAAGAATATTAAAATGTATCAAATGGACGTGGAATCAGCGTTTCTGAATGGAGAACTAGAAGAAGTCTACATTGAGAAACCAGAAGGATTTCAGTTATCAAAAAATGAAGATTATGTTTACAAATTAAAGAAGGCCTTGTATGGTCTCAAACAATCCCCCAGAGCATGGTATTCCAAACTATATATATATATACTTACAATAACAAGGGTTCAGGAAAGGAAATGCAGATAGCAACCTCTACATCAAGGTAACTCAATATAGTATTTTACTAATTGAAGTTTATGTTGTTGATATTATTTTTGGAAGTGATGATGACAGGTTGAGCCAGAAATTTGCAAAGGATATGTAGAATGAATTTGAAATGTCATTACTTGGAGAACTGTCCTTTTTTTTGGGTCTTCAGATATGTCAAAGCAACCAAGGAATTTTTATTTCTCAAACCAAGTATATCAGAGAGATGTTAAAGAGGTTTGGAATGGAAGATTGCAGACCAATAAGTACTCCTATGCAAACCAATTGCAAGTTAAGTAAATATGATGATTCAAAGTCTACAGATCAAAGGCAGTACAGTTCAATGATTGGAATCTTACTTTATGTGACAATATCCAGACCAGATGTAATGCGGGCAGTTGGACAGGTGGCAAGATTTCAAGCAGGACCAAAGGAATCACATGTTCTAGCAGTAAAGAGGATATTCATATATCTCAAGGGTACAAAAGATTTTGGATTATGGTATCCAAAATGAAAGGATTTTTCACTTAATGCCTACACAGATGCAGATTGGGCAGGTTTCATTGATGACCGGCGAAGCACCAGTGGAGCAACATTCTACTTGGGTGAGTGTTTGGTATCTTGGATAAGAAATAAATAGTCATCAGTATCATTATCTATAGTCGAAGCAGATTATATTGAAGCAACAAAAAGTTGTACACAAGTTCTATGGATGAAACAAACTCTGACAGATATCCATGTTGAGTATGATGATCACATTCCAATCTATTGTGATAATACAAGAGTCATTAGTATCGCAAAGAACCCGGTGATGCACTCCAAGACGAAGCACATTCCAATCAAGTATCACTTTATATGGGAACAAGTTGCAGAGAAGAACATCAAAGTTGAATATGTGGGAACAAAAGAACAAGTGGTAGATATCTTTAGAAAATTGCTTCCAAGGGAAGCCTTTGAGTATCTTCGCCAGAGACTTGGAGTAATTTCTACTCCAAAATTAATTCTTTTGAATGCTTATCTCATATGTCTTATATTTATATGAGGAATCACCATAAAGAGGACAGTTCGGGTTGGGGGGGTAGTTTTAGGAAGAGTTCAGTCAAGGGGAGCATCACCAAGGACAGTTCAGTTAGGGGAGCAGACCCGGACGAGAAGTTACATTTTCCATTGATGTCAAAGGGGGAGAGATTTACCAGATGCATGATAGAGAGTTAGATGGTTGGAGAGAGAGCACATAGGCATGGTTCTAGGGGAGTGATGGTCACAGGGAGAGCATGAGCGATATGACTTCATTATTGCATCAGATTGTTACCATCAATGCCAAAGGGGGAGATTGTTGGTTAATTGGGTTGGTTTTCATTGATGTCAACCCTTGAAACAATTCTGGTAGAAAATTTTGGTAGCCCCAACATTATGATTAAGGGACTTCAGTTTGATTGATGTATAATAGTATGAATTTTAATATATTTGTAGTTAATACTATTCTAGATGGATAGTACATGTCATTCCATTTCTGATGATATGTGGAATGTCACATAACTCCTCACGGTTATAGAGTTATGGCCTAGTGAAGTTGGAGAACCCTCATGAGCTATCTAGAAGGTCAAAGAAGTCAAATTAATTCTAGAAGCTACTAGAAGAAGTTGACTAGTCAAGTGGGTGAAACTAGGAGTTAGTCATGGGTTAAGTTGTTGCAATAAGAAAATAATTAACAATAATTTAGTTGCAACTAGAAGTGGATAATTTACTATTTGTAGCAAAGTGAGTTAGAAGTGGACAAGAGGTTAGAAGTGGGTTAGCCCTAAAAGAAGGAAAGTGGGTTAAGTTGGTTAAAAGGTAACCCCTTGAGGAAGCTACATGGAAGTATAAATAAGAGAGAAAGGCTCTCCCATTAGCACCTATTGAATATCATTGGATATATATTATGTGAAAGGTTATTTGGGCAGATATTATTGATAGAGAAAAGTGCGGCAAAAAAATCGAGGTAGGAAAACTACGACAGGAAAAGTCCGGCAGAAAAATCGCAGTGGGAAAAGTGCGGCAGAAAAATCGTGGCAGGAAAAGTGTGGCAGAAAAATCATGGCAGGAAAAGTGCGATAGAAAAATTGTGGCAGAAAAACCGCGATAGAAAAATTGCGGCAGAAAAATCACGGCAAAAAAACCGTGACAGAAAAATCGCAGTAGAAAATTTGCGGTAGCAAAACCGCAGCAGCAGAATGCTACAAGAAGAAAAAAGTTATGGTTTTCATATGTGTAGTGTTGAATTTATGAATCTAGTTGAGGGTTTGCCTTTTAAATCTATTGGATTCCCTCTTGGAAGTTTATGGCTTGCTGTAGAGTTGATCTAAGGCAGATCTACTGAAGTTTAGTATTGGTTCATGTTTAATGGATTTTGGTTGAGTTATGTTGTTGAAGTTATTGGTACAGATAGAGGTTGTATAAAAATGAGGTTCTAGCACATGGTTTGAGGTACAAACTTATGGTATAGTGTTTGAGGTATATGTGATCAAATCAGATTAGTTGATGAGGATACAGTCGTTGGAGATATTTCACACACACCTAGGATTTATTTTTCCTAAGGTTTTCCCTGTGTTAATTAGTCATTATTCACTCTCCTATATTTTAGGGAGAATATTCCTCTAGGATATTATTCTCTTCAGTTCACACTCTAGTTTGATCAGTTGAATGGAGTCTAGATGCCACATTGGGATTATCACCATGCAGCATTGGGATCATCACCAACTAATGTGCATTTTCCTTGGGATCATAACCAGAATAGGGAATTACTCATGATTCCTTGATCTCCTCCTCACTTCACTATGTTTCAGACAGTTATCTGAAGACTAATAGACTAGTTAACTCAGACTAGGTGGCAATTCACTCCCATAATTGCCCGAGAGACTAGACTAGGTGACAGTTTACTCCTACAATTGTTGGTGTGTGTCCATATCACTCTATACCACTACTATGGCACATCCGTTACTCATGTAGCCTATATCTATTGTAAATTATTCACTCTTTGAGTGTGGAATACGGTTAATGAGAATTCTTCTATTCTTTCTCTCCTGCTTCTCTTTTCTCATATTTTCTCTGCAACTGTGTATGTCAATTCCTAGCTAGATCTATTCTGTGTAGGTTCAACACATTTACATGGTATAATAGCCGACAGATTGCTAGGAAAAAGACACACCAGACTCTTTTCACAGGTACTTAAGCTTGAAGAATGCAGAAAAGATGGATTATTCATCGGCAATACTTCGAACGCCTCATAACTATTTGGAGTGGAAGCCAAAAAATTTGCTTTAGCTCAAATGCAGAGGCTTGTACCAAATAATTATGGAAATGGAAGTAAATCCTGATTCCGTCGATGAGAAAAACAACTTTCTCAATAGACAAGATATGGCCATATGATGTATATGCTTGTCTATTTCTCTAGAAATTCTCCACCAAGTATATGATGTCTCACAAGACTCAACTCCAAATGAATTATGGACCATATTGGAGATTCTATTCAGGAATAAAGAAGATTGTGAAGATCACATGCAAGGGATTGGAAAGATAGAGCCAGAAGAGAAACCATTAGAAGATCACGCCTCTTATTCTGAAATTTGTTTTCTGAATTTCATGTGGAATATATATTATATGCATCGCGGGAGTCCCATGCAGACACTTTTCCATGCGCCTTGCATGCATCTCAGGAGCAACATGCATGCACCATGCATGTATCTCGGGAGACAAAAAGGGGGTCGCGCACATCAGATTCAATTCTAATATTTTCTGAGAATAATTTGCAAAAAAAATTGAATATTTGAATTCCTCTCGAAAAAAATCCAATTTCAAAAAAAAATCGTCTGAAACAAAGTTCGAGAAGTGAAGTTATGATTATTTGAAAATCAACAAAATTTCAACATTTTTCCGAAAACAGTCGCATGGTTTTCAAAGTTTCATCCAAACATTATTTGGATCTTCTTCATTACAAGAAGAGAAAGTGGATATGTGTGGATATCTCAATGGTGCATCTACTTCATCATATCCATGCATACATCTACATCTTCAATAAAATCTTCAACGAGTACAAGCTTGCACAGTTGCGAGGTCTTCTTGGAGTGAAGGACGTGGTTGCTTAGCAACTGCTTTTTGTTCCTTCTCATTTTTATTTATTTTTATGAATTGTAATTTAGGGGGGGGGGTGTTCCCATGAGGTTTTCCCTCTTTCCTCATTTATTTCAATGTATCTTTTGTATTTGGGTACCTAACATGGCCTCATTGTCGGGTCCCATTCTTTATTTTCACAATAGTGATGTTCAGGGGGGGTATTGGAGATACTTCACACACACCTAGGATTTATTTTTCCTAAGGTTTTCCCTATGTTTATTAGTCATTATTTAGTCTCCTATATTTTAGGGAGAATATTCCTCTAAGATAATATTTTCTTCATTTCACACTCTAGTTTGATCAGTTGAGTGGAGTCTAGATGCCACATTGGGATTATCACCGTGCAGCATTGGGATCATCACCAGCTAATGCGCATTGTCCTTGGGATCATCACCAGAATAGTGCATTAATCATGATTCCCTGATCTCCTCATCACTTCACTCTGTTTCATTCAATTAACTGAAGACGAATAGACTAGTTAACTCAAACTAGGTGGAAGTTCACTCCCGTAACTGCCTGAGAGACTAAACTAGGTGGCAGTTTACTCCTGTAACTGATGTTGTGTGTCCAAATCACTCTAGACTACCAATATGTCACATTAGTTACTTATGTAACCTGTATCTATTGTAAATTATTCACTCTTTGAGTGTGGAATACGGTTAATGAGAATTCTTCCATTCTTTCTCCCATGCTTCTCTTTTCTCCTATTTTCTTTTCAACTGTGTATGTCAATTCCTAGCTAGATCTATTCTGTGTAGGTTCAACACAATTACAATAGTGACAGGTTTCTCAATGACAGATTTGAAAGAATAGGTTGTGACAGTGACATATTTAGTTTCTACATTTGGCACTTATATTTCAGGACGGTTGGACGGGGCAAGGATAGGTGGTTGTAGCCACCTTCCGGTTGTAGTCGAAGAACATAGGGGGTTGTAGCCTCCTTCTAGTTGTAGCTAGAGAATTGGGTAGTTGGAGCTTCCCTCAGGTTGTATCCTGAAAATAGGGGGTCGGAGCCTCCTTCTAGTTGTAGTTGGAAAACAAAGGAAGTTGGTGCTTCCAATGATTGTAATTCTTAAAGACAAATAAGAAAAAACATTCTATCATTTTCTTCCGCATTGGATTTCCACATAAAAAATATTGGCGTATTGTGTATGTGTATGATTGTTCATTTGTTCATGGTTTATTTACTCTACACTTATTGGATGATAATTCTATATTGATCATAAAGATAAATAACACTTGCATATTGTGGTTAAAAGGATTAAAAATCTCTATTACTGATTCACACCCCCCCCCTCTCAGTAATCCAACAGTCATAGTATCAAAAAAAACTACACAACCTAGGTTAGATAGTCATTCAAAGTTATTTGTCTCTCTCCTTGAAGACACCATTGAATATTTATAGCAATTATCCTCTTTCCATGCTCACTCACGAGAAAATAAGCCACATGTTAACTCTTAACTTAAACATGGACCCCAACCATAAAATCTACATGATTCCCCTCCATATTTGGTTCCTTGAGGGGAGGATTAGCTTTATGCACTTTGCTAGGATCAAGTTGATGGGAAGAAGGATTAAATTATATCTCTTTAACAAAATTAGCATATGAATACGTTGTAGAAATATCATTGTTTTAGGAGAGTTGTTAGCACGATGAGCATTTTCTACTACAAAAGAACCAAAAGTGTCATTTTGGGTAGGAGGGGAATTTCTAGGTTGATCAAGGGTTGTACCCCATTGATAATTCTTTATCAAAGGAGAAATATGAGGTATATAAAAATTCCAACCTTCCTAGTTATCATTTTTCAAATTAATTATGGAATCATAAACATGAGGGGGAACTGAGCAGGCCTAGTTACCTAAGAAAAAATGTCCACTTCGAAAAAATTGAAGAAATTTAGGGGCTTATACATCAAAATTAATGGAAATCCTAAGTCTTTAGTTCCTTTGATCATTCCCACCATGTCTAACACCTATGAAACGACCTCTATGGCCCCTTATACCTCTTAAACCACCTCTCACAAGGATATGGGTGTTTCTCCTTTACCTCTAGGGACCAATTATCTCAAAAGGTGTTGGAGGTTTTTGGACTGGCCCAAGTTCTACTTTAGGTTTCTAACAAAACCCTACAAACAATTGGCACTTCTGGAGACCAGAAGGAAACACTGTGCACATAGTGCACAATGCAGTCTCACTCGAGATGGCTTATGGGTGACTATAAGACCCAAATGTATGCAGTCTTGGAAGGGAGACCTATGTGGGGATGAAAGACATTCTCTTTCCCTCTAAATATATTGGATCTATTATTCTAACACATCATTATATCCAGATCTACCATTCAGTAATCAGTTACATTCATTCAATATTTATTATGCAGTAAATATCATAGATATTCTATTGTGTGCTGCATTTTATTATGCAGTAACATGAACATTCCACACAGAGACACAAAATTTATTGTGGTTCACCCCCCCTGGGCTACGTCCACAAATATCTCGTTGTCTTGGCTCTTTTATTATTCTGCATATAATTTATAGCATTGTGCGCATTACATTTTAGGTTGACAAGATCACACTAAGATCCACAACTTGTGACATTACCCTCTATTCAATGATATCTCTCAAAAAATCTCTTGCTTTGTCTCACAAACTAGCTCTCAAATCATCCTCATGATTAGATCTTGCTAAGTCCCTACTATTTTTTCCTCTCCGCTATCTTACAACATTATATTTATATTACATAAAGGGGTTGATTACCCATTACAAAAATGACCAAAACCCTAACCCACTAACCCTAGATGGATTAGATTTTTCCACTTTCTAACTTCTTGATCACGGTTGGTCCAAAATCCAACCGTTTTCCTCGTTGATCCGCATCATTCTCCCTTTCTTTGAATTTCCTAGTTTCCTGGCACTGCTTTTCCAAGTTTTTCGGTATGCTCTCCTTCTTTGGTCCATTTTCTAACTACCTTCATTAATTACTATGCATTTTTATATTCTTTTATTTTTATCCTTATTTTTATCAATATTTCCTCGAAATTTGCTCCAAAATGGCCTGTGCCAACAGGCCCCCAACACTCACATGTGGCTCATCCTAATCCATTCAGGTAGTGTGTGCTTCCTGTACTGACTTCTCTAGCTCATGAAACCTATTTGCAAGTGCTGCAACTCGAGATTTTATCTGCATGCTCTTTTCTACTATAATATCTACAGTCTATGCAGTAATGTGTTCCTTCATTAGTTCCCCACTCTCCAAGCCAGCTTGTTCAATTTGGCGCTTTGTTATGTCAATATTAGTGACCATATGCTTTACTGCTTCTTGCAACGGTTCCAATTGAGCCTGCCTTGACTGCTTTTCTACTTGTATGGACTTAAACTCTATCTGCAGATTCTTCATCTCTTGTGCACTTTTCAATTTGTCATGGGTTGTCATAGTTTTTTTCTTCTGCTTCAGTTCTTGAATAGAAGTATTTATCCCTTCTTCTTTCTGGTCCAACTCCTAAAGTTTTCCACCCTCATGAAGGTTTGTCCATAATCGTGCACTCATGTTGTAAAGCTCTGTTATTTCCCAGATTTCGAGCACAATACTTTCTGCATGATTTGTAGCCTCTTGCTCTCGGTGTGTTCTTACTTCTAGCAGAGTACTAGGTGTTAAGAGTTTTGTCAACTCTATAATCTAGAACATGTAAGTCTCCATATCTTGTGTTATTTTCTCAATTTTCTCATATGTGGGTATATTCTCTCCTTCTGCACTGTCAGGAATAGTTTTAAATACTTCTTCAACTCGTTGCTTTATTCTTCCAACGCGCTGCTTTGTTTCATCCCTCTCGAACTGCACCTAGTTAAGAGTTATCTCCAGTGTATTATTGACTTCCTTGGCCAACTGTAAACTTGTGGCATCTGCATGGGACCTTGACTGGATTTCCTGCACGACACTTACTTGTAGTTTGTATAGCACTTTAGTTGGAATCTTGGGTAGTTCCAAGTCCATGTGATATATATCCTTCAGTGGTCTCTGCACTGTAGCTTCATCTACCTGCAACATCTCCTCAGTGATACAGAAATTGTCACTCCCCATAACTATGGTATGCATTGTCTCTTGTTTGGATGTGTTCTTTGCTGAGAGGTTTTTTGTTGTTGTGTCTGATCCTTTTGTTGTACTATAGTAATCTGTAACTAATCCACTGCATCTTTGACCTTTGTCAATTTCTTCACTATTTCCTCCCTTTGCTTCTCAGCATCATACGAGGCTTTTGTCATGTGATCCTGCACTTTTTCTACTGCTAACTCTGCATCATCCTCTATAAGTGTAAGATGAGGAATTCTCTTATGTGCCTTCATTTTCTTGCATTGTACTATTGTCTGCAATATTGTTCTTTTTCTTGGCAGTGTCTCTGTCTGTGTGGTTCCAGCTGGTAAATCCAAATCTGAGAGATTTCCACCTCCTATATCCTCCTGCATAGGAACATTGGTATTGTTCTTCATTCCTCCATTTATTTCTTCTACGTGCTCATTTTCCTAAGTTGATGCCTTTTGGATAGTGTTCTTCTGCCTTGGATTTCTAGTTTTTGTGCTACCCCTTGTTTCTTTTGTGTTCTTTGTAGCTTTCTTGGTGTTTTTTGTCGGGCTAGTTGATTGTCATGAAGGTCCAGCCTCTGCTTATTGTTTGGAATTTGGTACTTTCTTTGAGATTAGTGGCACCTTCCACTCTTCAGGCCAATCCTTAATAGCCCATTGTACTTATCCCCCTATAACACATGTTATTCCTTGAATCTTGAAAATTGGATATGCTTTGATTCTCTCTCACCACTTCTGGTGGTATTCTGCATGTGTTTTCCAGCTTCTCTTGCATCTCATCATAGTACATGGAAAAAATGTTAGCATTTGACTTCCTTTGTTTTGCATCTGAAGTATGCCATAAGGTTGTGTATTTTGATGTGTGTCATTTCCCTAACCTCTGGTAAAATCCACTGTATTTTGGTTCTCCCCATCCAACTAGTGTTATTAATATGAGTAGCCATGGATAATTAAATTATGACATGAGGTCCTACATATCCTTGCAATCATCCAAAAACAAATTTAATAGATATGGATCCCGGCTAAGTAGACTCCCCTTTGCGCAGTGGTTGCTATTACACCTACAGGGGATTCCTCCTTGCGACATTTTCTTAGAAGTTTGCATGCCATCAGTTTTGTCACAAACCTCATTGTTGGTTCAGTTATTTGTTTGATAATCATTCTCTGGGATCCTCTCTTAGTGCCATGTTTATTCTTTATCTCCTATGCTATATATTTTTCCTTTGTTCTGTCATCCAAGTATTTCTCTGGTTTTTCTCCATCTGTAGGTAATCTTGTGATTTCAACAATTAGATCCACATCAATTGATACAGGGCTATCCATTCATAATATGCCTCCATGTACCCATGCCAGTAATTGTTTGAAACATGCATTCACATCCTTTCCTCTCCCAAAGTGAGAAATCTTCAACAGGTTCATAATACATGTGTTGTATAGCCCTGCAATCCATTGTTTTGGCTCCAATATGGGGTCTCCTGATGGAACTGTTCCTTTACTTTGCATGTAAACTTACGGCACGAACTAAAGAAACTTCCCCATGTCTGAAACATCATGATCAGCATACTTAATCTTATCAACACATCCTAACATGTTAGGAAGTATCTTAACTCCTTCAGGTATCTGCGACAATGACAATGTAAGTTCCTTTTGTTTGCAAGGTGTTGTCAGTGTTGTCAATTTTACCCTTGTTTTTTTTTCCATGTTGATGGCCCTACTACTTGATGCTCATCCTCATTGTCTTGTTCTTCCTCAGTGTCTGTGTTCGACTGGTTTTTTATATCTTCCACCTGTACTTGTTCCTCCGACTGTTGCGCTTGCTCTGCTGCAAATTGTTGTGTTTGCTCTGCTGCAAATTGTTGTGCTTCTTCCTCATGTTTCCTAGACTCATCAGACATTGTACATTTTCCATATTATTCATTTGGTTGTTGTGTTTCTTCTAACCTAATTTTCTACGTGGGGTTTTCCTCTATACTATGGTTTTGTAGTTCACCCTGCGGGTCGATGTCCATCTCTTTTGTTGTCGGATTCTGCTCTTCTACGATTTTCATACTAATTGGTTTGATCATTAGGGATGGAATGGAATCAACATCCATGACCCCTTTAGGATGATTAGGGTTGTCTTTGTCATTTGCTTTCTCTTGTGCAGACTTCATGACACTTTGTGTTTTTCTTGCGACACGGTTGAGATCTCCAAGCTTCAATGATGCCATTCTGCTAACTTCTGAAAGGATTGCTCTAAATCATCAATGAACACTCAGAAATATCCACTCGCACTAATTTTTCATCCTTATCTATGGTTTGCACAAATTCACAATGAGTCTTTCCATTCATGTTTTCTTCTTTTATAGGTCATGCCATAAATGCTCTACTGCGCCATACTTTTCCGATGATTGCTTTTTCTTTTTCTAGCCATTTTCTGTGTTGGTGCAATGCTTTTCCTGCTTGGTCACATTTCTCTGGCATGCAGTGTATTCAAGTTATTTCATACCAATTTCCATATTTTTCATGTTGTATTAACTACATGTTTAACACTTATCCATCTACTACATCTTCTTCTTTTTTCTTTTTTTTCCAAAAAAAATTCTTCATTTTCCAATATTTTTAACTCCTAGTATATACACTATGTACAACAGTAATTTTATGTGTTGCATCTACTAAGGCTTATTAGGTCAGTTGTCCCTATACAGTTTCATTTGAATGCCATTAATCAAATCTTGAATCTCTTTGCCTATTATATCCTACAATTGCACAGCACCCTCCATCTGTGATAGACTTTATCTCATATGGCCCTAGCCAATGCATCCTGAATTTTCCTGGGTGTTGTAAGTATTTGTTGTCATAGAGAAGAACTACATATCCCTCCTTTAAGTTTTTATTTTTAATGTGTCTATCATGCCAATCTTTTTCTTTATCTTTATGTACTTCCTAATGGAAACTAGCCATAATCCTGTCCTCTTCTAGTTCCATGAGTTGAGACAATCTCTCTTGTACTGTGCCTCTTTCTGTCATGTTTGTAATGGTTGCAAGGCACGGAATGGGTATCAAATAATCTAAAGGGACTACTACTTCTTGAACATACACAAATTTCAAAGGTGTCTTCCCTATAATTTTCTTGCATGTGGTTCTATAAACCCATAATACTATTGGTATCTTTAGATCCCAATCATCCATGTTTACATTGAAATATTTTGTTAGGGCATTCTCCAATATTTTATAAAAAATTTCCATTGTTCCATTAGCCTGAGGATGGTATGGAGTGCTCTTTTGATGGTGTATTACAAATTTTTCAGTCATTTCCTAAATTGTGTTATTGAGAAAATGAGTTCCATGATCACTCATTAGAATTCTAGGGCATCCAAATCTTGTAATTACTTGTTCAAACAAAAACTGCATTACAGTTTCTGCACTGCAATATTTTACTACTGCTTCTTCATCCCATCTGGTTAGATATTATGTTGTTGTAATGATGTATCTTTCTCTTTTTCTTCTAGTTGGTTGGTTGATTCGCCCTACAAAGTCTACTTCCCATTTGTCAAACATTTGAAGAGTTACCTGAGGTTTTAGGGGCATCTCATCCCTACTGGATGGATTTCCTACCCTCTGACAGACATCACAAGTCTGGCAGTATTCCTTTGCATCTTTAGAAACTGTTGGCCACCACATTCCTACACAAAATATCTTTTGTGCAGTGGTTTTTCCTACATAAGTTCCTCCAGTTATTTCTTCATGTGCTTCTACCAAGATGATAGGACGTTCATGTTCCATGACACATCTCCTTAGAATATTATTTTCACCTAGTTTATACAAGTGTCCTATAATAAGTTGGTAATCTGCAACTCTAACCACCAAATTCTTCTTCTACGTAGTGTTGTATTCCTTTGGGGAAAATCTTCTAATAAAAAATTCAATAATATTAGAAAAGTATTCATCAGCAATCTGCACTGAAAAGAGTTGTGCATTAGAAAAATTGTCCTCCAAGCTGCTTGGTTCATCCCCATTAGTTATCTTAGACAAATGATCTGGCCCTTTATTCAGTCTTTCAAGTTTCACTACTACCTCAAAATCAAATTCTTGAAATAACAGCAACCATCTACATATTCNGACCAGAAAAGTGATTTGTACACATTTTAAAATTTTGTCCTAATAAATAATGTCTAAAATTTTGTAATGCATATACCATAGACAAACCTTATCTCTTTGTTGTATTATAGATATGTTATGAATATGAGAGCTTCCTACTAGCAAATTTTATTAGGTGATCTATGTCATCTTCTCCTGGTTGTGATAATACTGCTCCAAGTACTATTGCAGAGGCATCCACGTGAACACGGAACTCTTTTGACCAATCTGGAAACACCAGAATTGGTGTTGTCACCATTTTCTCTTTTAATTTGTCCAAACTTTGTTGGCACTCATCATTCCATTGAAACTTGATATCCTTCTTTAACAGTTTCTCCATGGGCACAGTAATTTGTGCATAGCTCTTTATGAAATTTCTATAGTAGCATGTATGACCTAGTGTAGCTCTTAATTGGTGCACTAACTTAGGTGGTGGTAAATTAACAATGACGACAATCTTTGCAGGGTCAACCAGCAGACCCTATTTATAAACCACATGCCCTAGAAAAATTCCAAATGGTGCATTGAATATGCACTTCTTAATGTTCAAGGAAATTTGGCATTGTCTACACCTGTCTAGCATTAATCTTAAAACTTCAACGTGATATTTTAATAAGCTAAATATTGTCCAATCATCCAAATAAACCTCCAAAAATCTATGTATAAAATCTTTAAATGCAACTACCACTACTCTTGAAAACAAGTAGGGGAATTTCTCAATCCAAAGGGAATCATTGTGTATTGGTATGACCCCCATTATGTGCCAAATGTAGTCTTATAACGATCCTCTAGTGCTATTCTGATTTGGTGATACCCTGAAAATCCATCAGTAAATGAGTATGCTTCTTTTCCTCCTACATTTTCCAATACCTCATCTGTAAATGGAGTAGGGAAGGGATCATGTAGACATGCATCATTCAACTTCCTCAAATCTACACAAATACTTATCCCCCCTTGCTTCTTCTCATGAACTACCATAGGACTAATCCATTCAGATTCTTCAACGGGTTCTATTATCCCAACCTGTAACATTTTATCAATCTTTACCTTAACTTTCATTTTGTATACTAGATTCAGCCTATAGGGTCTCTGTCACATTGGTCTGGAATCCGGTCGTAGCGGGATTTCCATTTCTCGAAGTTCTCCTGCTACACCTTTGATTTATGAAAATGTTTCTGGAAATAGATCACTATACTCGCACAATAGTTCTGTTATTCTTTCAACTATCTGGTTGTCCCAATAATCACCAATACTTGCAATTTTTGGATTCTCTTATTTTCCAATATTGACTTTCTTTATCTTCAGTGGTGCAACAAATTCTTTTAATTGTAACTGTGTACCTTATATTCCTCTTTCTCCTTTAACTTTTCTTATCTGAATATCGCGTGGGTATTCTTCTGTTGGGTCATCTTCTGCGATGTGGTAACAATGTAACAACTATCTAACTATTTGTCGATTGTGATTCTGATAGGATGTTACAATTTCAACTTCAGGTTGTTCAAAGATCTTTTCTTTTATCAACTTCAGTGTTGCATCTATCATTGGATTCTCATGTTCAAATGAAAACATGATTACAAAGTTATGCTGCAAATCTAGCCAATTGGCAGTTCCTTTGTGCAGTTCCAGTTCTGTATATCGATTTCTTGGTATTCCTTCTAATGTATGGATGAAGTGATGTGGCCATTCCTCTGGTGGTACCAATCTCCATTGGGTTATGCATCTATCTATATGTTCTCTTGGGTGTCCTCTTCCATCGTATTTCTGCATATGTTTATTCTCTTGTTCTGTGCCAAATCTAATGCGCAGTAATCTTTTGCATTGATACCAGGCATGGATCTTTTCTTTGTGAGTATCCCACCAACATGTAGGTGTTGCTTTCAATGCAATATCTAAAACTAATAACCTTTGACTTTCCAAGACTTCTAACTCAAACTTTGTTAAGAATTCTTCCAAATCATTTTCACCATAAAAAGTTGGAGGTTCTCTTACCTATGAGTCAATCCATATTAGTGTGCACGTCATTCTTGCACATCTTCTCGTAGCTATCTCATGTAATCATTGTTGCCAAGTCTCTAGTCTTGTGTCAAAATCTGAAGCACAAGAACCGATGCTTCTCCAGCTAATAATTCCATCTGATCTTGGGTTAATGTAATATTCCTCGTGCGTGGTAGTTCTATAGAGTTGGTTTATCTCTTCTGTGATAAAGTTTTCTATCATTGGTTCAACGTATCTTCCACCTTTTGAAGGGTCTAATGGTGTTATGACTCTATGATCTCCTAATTCAAAATCCATTTTCCAGGTCTTCAAGTTTATGATGGCTTGATTGTCAAATACCCAATCAAGTCCCAAAAATGTTGGATAATGTTGATTAATTGGATTGGTTCTCATTGATGTTAACCCTTGAAGAAATTCTGGTAGCAAATTTGAGTAGCCCCAATAGTGTAATTAAGGGAATTCAGTTTGATTGATGTGTAATGTTATGAATTTTAATATATTTGTAGGTAAGACTATTCTAGATGGATAGTACATGTCATTCCATTTCCGATGATATGCAGAACATCACATAACTCCTCACAGTTAGATATTTATGGCCTGGTGAAGTTGGAGAACCCTCATGAGTTATCTAGAAGGTCAAAGAAGTCAAATTAATTCTAGAAGCTCCTAAAAGAAGTTGACTAGTCAAGTGGGTGAAACTAGGAGTTAGTCATGGGTTAAGTTGTTTCAATAAGAAAATAATTAAAAATAATTTAGTTGCAACTAGAAGTGGAGAATTTACTATTTGTAGCAAAGTGATTTAGAAGTGGACAAGTAGTTAGAAGTGGGTTAGCCCTAAAAAGAAGGAAAGTGGGTTAATTTGGTTAGAAGGTAACCTTTTGAGGAAGATACATGGAAGTATACATAAGAGAGAAAGGCTCTCCCATTAGCACCTATTGAATATAATTGAATATATATATTGTGAAAGGTTATTTAGACAGGTATTATTGATAGATAAAAGTGCGGCGAAAAAATTGCGGCAGGAAAACTATGGCAGAAAAATCGTGGCAGAAAAACCGCGGAAGAAAAAGTGTGGAAGAAAAATCACGGTCAAAAAATTGCGGCAGCAGATTCATGACAGCGAAACACTACAAGAAGAAAAAATGTATGGTTTTCATATGTGTAGTGTTGAATTTATGAATCTGGTTGAGGGTTTGTCTTATAAATCTATTGGATTCTCTCTTAGAAGTTTAGGGCTTGTTGTAGAGTTTATCTGACATAGATCTACTGAAGTTTAGTATTGGTTCATGTTTGAGGGCCTTTGGTTGAGGTATGTTGCTGAAGTTATTGGTAAAGATAGAGGTTGTATAACAGTGAGGTTCTAGCACATGGTTTGAGATACAGACTTGTGGTATAGTGTTTGAGATATATGTGATCAAATCATATTGGTTGATGAGTATACAGTGATAGGTTTCTCAGTGACAAATTTGACAGAACAGGTTGTGATAGTGACATATTCAGTTTCTACATTTGACACTTATATTCCAGGGTGGTTGGATGGGGAAAGGATAGGTGGTTGTAGCCGGAGAACATAGGGGGTTGTAGCCTCCTTTTGTTTGTAGCCAGAGAATTGGGGAGTTGGAACTTCCCTCAGGTTTTAGCCTGAAAATCGAGGGTCGGAGACTCCTTCCAATTGCAGCTATAAAAATAAAGGAAGTTGGTGCTTCCAATGAATGTAATTCTTAAAGACAAATAAGAAAAAGCATTATGTGGTTTTCTCCCGCATTGGGTTTCCACGTAAAAAATATTGGTGTATTGTGTATGTGTATGATTGTTCATTTGTTCATGGTTTACTTACTCTGCATTTATTGGATGATAATGCTACATTGATCATAAAGATAAATAACACTTGCATATTGTGGTTAAAAGGATTAAAAATCTCTATTACTGATTCAACCCCCCTCTTAGTAATCCAACAATTGATATCAGAGCAGGTTCCTTTAGAAAATGGTTTAACCACTGAAAGGTAGATCATGGAGAGTAAGAGTATGTATAAAAATGGAATACCACGGTTTGATGGACAGAAGTATGCGTTCTGGAGTATAAGGATGAAAACATATGTACGGGAACAGGGATTTGAAGTTTGGAAATCAGTTGTCGATGGATACAAAGAACCAGCAGTTCTGCCAACAAATGAAAATGGAAAGAAACTCGGTCTAAATAATTAAAAAGCCACAAATTCACTTCTAAATGGTCTTTATGATTCGGTATATACCAAAGTTATACCTTGTAGCTCCGATAAAGATATTTGGGACAAACTTCAAAATATTTATGAAGGAAATTCAAAAGTCAAAGCAGCAAAGCTTCAAACTTACAGAGGTCAATTCGAACAGCTAAAGATGAAGGAAGATGAGAATATTGCAGCTTACTTCTTACGAGTTGATGAAATAGTGAATGCAATCATAGGATTGGGAGAAGAAATTGTAGAATCTATAATTTTTCAAAAGGTACTAAGATCTGTTCCAAAATTATTTGATCCTAAGATCTCAGCACTAGAAGAAAGAGCAAATCTAGACTCAATAAGCATGGATGAACTACATGGAATCTTCAAAGCCTATGAAATGAGAACTGAACAAGAAAATCCATGTATAAAAGAAGCAGCATTCAAATCATCCAAAAGGTCAAAGCAAAAGGGAAACCAAAAAGAAAGAGAATATAGCAGCAACAGTGACATCTCGGAAGACGATGAAGAAGTGGCCAAATTTATCAGATGATTGAAAAAGGGAATCGGTGACAGATATAAAGGTAAGCTTCCACTGATTTGTTTTAGTTGTGATGGTATTGATCATTTTGCTAACAAATGTCCTCATAAGAAAAATAAAATAAATGATGAAGATGATTCAAATAGCAAACAAACATATAAAGGAAAAAGAACCAAAAAGAAAGTCTTCAAGCAAAGTTTATGCACCAAAGAAGACAGTTCCTCAACAAATGAAGATAAAGTCAGTGAAAGTGAGACAAAAAGAGTTCTATTCATGGAAATAGAAGATTTTGATAAAGAAGACGCTGAAGAAGAATATGAAGAGGCAGAAGTTGACTACCGGGAAGAATTCTTGATTGTTATAGAAGTTATAAAAAGAGAAAACAAGAAAAACAAGAAGCTCCAAGAAGAACTAGACAAGAAAGAAGAAACTCAAGAAATAGAGCAGATGATCACGTAATTGAAGGTTCAAATAGAAGAAGATAAAACAATTGAAGAAGCACTCAAAGAACAGTTAGAAGAAAGAGACAGGATCATTGGAAATTTGGAAGCAGAGATTGTCACATTGAGAAAGGATCTTCAAAAGAAAAATATGAAGAACAACTCAAAAGTATTGGATGACATTATTAGTAGTCAAAGGCCTATTCATGACAAGTTTATACTTGGATACAATCAGACAGAAAAGGTTTCAAGCTCCAAAACGACAGATCAAGAAACATATCCAAAATGTTATGCAGAAATAGTCAGAGGGGATAGGAAGTTCTACAAGGAATATCACAGGGACACTCCTCCACTGAGAAGATTCAGATTTCAGAATCAATGACAGTCAGAAACAAACAAGCCTCGGGAAGAAGAAGGATTCAGTAGAGTAAATCCTTTGAGAAGATCTTCAACTCCCAGGTATCAAACTATCTTTTTTCGTTTATGTTATGCATGCAATAATTTTGGACATAAAGATGTAAATTGCAGATCTAATACCAAGAACAGAAACAAATTTGAAATTTGTACACAAAATGGTTATCCAAGAAGGCCTAGTGAAACACATAGAAGAAGCTACAACAAGTTTGGATCATTGAGCACTGAATTAGAATACTACAAGTTCAACAACTTTGGACACATGGCCAAACATTGTAGAATGTTAGTCCCTCCTAGAGAATCACAACATAATAACAACATTCAAAGACAGGAACCCCAGAAGAGAACATGGATAAGAAAGCATAATCAGTATAGCAATGAAGAATGCACACTCGCTCTACAAGCTAAGCGTAAGAATAGCAATGAATAATGCACCCTCGCTCTACAAGCTAAGCGTAAGAAACATGGTTGGTATGTTGACAGTGGTTTCTCAAAGCACATGACAGGTGATGACTTCAAGTTTCTAACATTGAGAAAGGAAATAGATGGATCAATCTCCTTTGGAAATGACGACTCAACAAGATCATTAGAAAGGGCACAGTCAGAATTGGAAACAAGGATACCAAGGCAGAAAATGTTTTGCTAGTGGAAGATATGAAACATGATCTTCTAAGTGTAAGTAAAATGTGTGACCAAGGTCACAAGCTTATGTTCAATTCACAGAAATGTGAGATAAGAAAAGCAGGTTCAAGAAAATTGGTTGTAACAGTTGTAAGAACTTCAAGAAACATATATGTATTAAGTGAAATTGGAAATGAAAAGTGTTGTCTAGGGAAAGAAGATGAAGTTTGTCTATGGCACAGAAGAATGGGTCACATAAACTTCGATAACCTTGTCAAATTTAGCAAAAAGGAAGCAGTCAAAGAAATGCCCCAAATCACGAATCCAACCAACACTTTATGCAATCATTGTCAATGAGGAAAGGAAAGAAAGACTAGGTTCAAATCAAAGGAATACTCAAAAACAAGACCACTGGAAATTGTGCATACTCATCTAGTTGGACCAACTAGAACAAAGGGTTTAAAAGTTGAGCAATACTTTATGTTATTAAGTCAGAAGCATTTGAAAACTTCAAGGTATACAAGGAAATGGTTGAAAATGAAATGGATTCAAAAATAAAATGCTTGAGGTATGATAATGGAGGAGAGTTTACTTCAAAGGAATTTATGGATTTCTGCAGCAAGCATGGTATAAAAAGGAAATTATTCATTGCTAGAACGCATCAACTGAAAGGGGTTGTCGAAAGAAAGAACAAGATAGTACAGGAAATGGATCGAACAATGTTAATGGATTCCAAGTTGAAAGATGTTTTTTGGACACTTGCGGTGCATACAGCAGTTCACATTCAAAACAAAGTAATGCTTAGGAACAACAGTGACAAAACTCCTTACGAGCTATGGAAAGGAAGACCAACAAATGTGAATCACTTAAGAGTCTTTGGAAGCAAATGCTACATCAAAAGAAAAGATGGCAGAATGGAAAAAATTGATTCTCGTGTAGATAAAGGCGTACTTGTTTGTTACTGGAGTACAAGGAAAGCACACAAATGTTACAATTTAAGGCTCAACAAAGTTGTGGAAAGCATCAATGTAACGGTTGATGATATAGGTGGACGAAAATTAAAGGAAGAAGAAAAAGAGTCAGTGGAACAGGTTTACGAAGAAGAAGCAAAGGATCAAGAAGCAACAAGAGGGGAAGATGAAGGAGATCAAATAGAAGTAGAAGAGAAAGAACAACAAGTACCTCCAAAGACACCTAACAAATGAATATAGAAGAATCATTCGTCAGATCATATTATCGGGAACAAAGATGCAGGAGTTCAAAATAGAAGAAGAATTCATTCACCAAAACAACTGCACCTAGCACTCTTATGTTTGATTGAACCAAACTGTTTTGAAGAAGCTAGCAAGAATGAATTTTGGATAAAGGTCGTGGATGAAGAATTGGATCAGATAGAGAAGAATGACACTTGGGAATTGGTTCCAAGACCAAGGTACAAGAATGTGATCATCACAAAATGGGTCTTCATAAATAAATTAAATGAACATGGACAGGTTACGAGGAACAAAGCTAGATTGGTATGTAAAGCATATGCACAGGTTGAAGCTATCGACTTTGAAGAGACATTTTCCCTAGTTGCCAGAATGGAACCAATCAGATTAATACTAGATTATGCATGTTCAAAGAATATTAGAGTGTATCAGATGGACGTGAAATCAACTTTTCTGAATGGAGAACTAGAAGAAGAAGTCTAAATTGAGCAACCAGAAGGATTTGAATTATCAAAAAATGAAGATTATGTTTGTAGATTAAAGAAGGCCTTGTAAATTATAACCTTGTACAATACCTACTGCAAACTGATATTCAGAAAAGAACAGAAAAGATACAATGGAAAATACAAACATTACACAGAGATTTTTCACCTGGAAACCCAAACCAGGAAAACCATCATATATT